>JARHVA010000307.1:4800000-4955000 GCA_037957365.1 Torreya grandis
AAACACTCTAACATAGTATATCATTCCCATCTTCTCAATATGGATCTTCTTTAATATTTGGTCTTTATCTTAAATAGGAACTTTCTCCCCCTTTGACATTAATGACAAAGGGTCATCTTCTTGGAAACTATCTGATCCTTGGACCTAAAACAACACACCTTTTTCTCTTAAAACAAACTTAACATAGATTAGGCTTGCATACCTACTCTTGGAGCATGATTGGCTTATCTTTTCTTCATGATAATTTTAGACATTTTCAAGACTGTGATTTAGTTTGATCAAGTCATCATACAATTTTTTTTGGGACTTGTCTCTTGTGATCATACTTGCAATAGAATTTTGATGTAACCTAGAATCTGAAAGTCACCAAAAGACCACAAAACTCCCCCTATGATTGAACATCCTTCATTCTTCTTGCTTATTAGTTGAGTGCCTCCATGAATCCTAATTGACTCACCTCTATTATAGGGAACTAGAAAACCGTAAACTCAATAGATTCCTAGATCTCCATGTCCTTACTAGACTAAAATTCCTTCATGATCCTCTTAGGCTTGAATAATCCTTTTAACTTGACATACTCAATCTTTGTTTAAATAAAATCTTGGATCATTTTATTGATTTTGTCTACTTCATCAATAATTTGAGCTAGAAAATAGTCAACTTAGACTTACAAACTGGTCATCAAACTTAGCTACCTTCAGTTTCCACTTACTATCTTGTCTTCTTTCTTGTACTATAAGGTTATCAAATTTATTTTTTAGTCATGAGAATCCATGCTTACAGTACTTTGAAATATGACCAACCTTATGATAATCAAAACACACTATTCCTCTTGATGGAAACACACCATGACCCATACCTCTTTACTAATGACTCTCCTCATAGTTCCATGCATATTAATTCTTGGAGGGCCTTCTACAATGACTTTCTCTATGCCCAAATTGGTTACATGAATAATAATAGCCACTGAAGGGGTTAACATATCTTATATAATTAGATTTCTTGATAGTATTAGTCTTCATTCTACCAGTAGCCTCATTATTTAATTAATTATTTACCTTCTTGATCACATTAGTGTTCTTCTCTTGGTCTCCATTGAAACCAAGGCCTATTTTGTCATTAGTAGTCTTTTGACTATTCAAAATTTTGTCTAGATCATTAGTACTCTTTTCAAACTTCACAAAGGACTTAAAATTACATTATGCTTGATCTAACTTATATCTCTAGGAATTCACTTCAATTACATACCTTGTACATACTTCTTTAGTCTTTAGACTAGCAATCATAATCTCAAGTTGAGTCTCCACCTGTTTAACTATTTCATCTTATTCTTTGGAGTTGTTGCTTAGTCTAGCTTCAAATAAGTTAATTTTTGACTCATAATATTTGATAAGGGACCTCATCACCCTATTCTTTTTCTTTACCATATTTAACTCTTCTATAGTATTCATCAACTTAGCCTCAAAGTCCACCACATCTCCTTCATCTAAATCACCAACAACACCTCCAATCCATATGGACTCTTCTTGATTTGAATAGCTTGCTTCTTCAGCCATGAATATAACTTCATTGAAATTAGGGCCATCACCTTCATGGTCAGTCTCAAAATAACTTCTCTCACTCTCATCAGATGAGCTACAATCTTCCTTGGTGTAAAAACTTCTTTTATGCTTGAAAAATCACTTCTTATTATCATAAATTCTAAATCTTTTATTGATTTTATTAGAAATTAATGACATTTTATAATCATCATGTCCTTCATCATGATCTTCATCATCCTTATCCTTATTATTATGAGGGAACTTGTTAGCAAAGTGTCCAATCTCTCTACAATTGAAGTATTTAAAAGGCAATTTTCCCTTATATTTACATGAGCCTATCTTCAACTTTATTATAAACATAGATATCAACTCATCATCATTAATATCAAATTCATCATTATTTTTTAATTTCTTACCTTGTGTCTTCTTGTCCTTTGGATTTTTTTCTACCTTGAATGAAACATCCTTCTTTTTAGGTCTTCCTTCACATGTCCTCATCTCATAGGCTATTAGGGTACCATGAAGTCCATCCATCTCTATCTTGTATAGATCTTGCATCTCTTCAATAATAGATACCTTAGACTCAAATTTGGGAATTAGAGATTTCAAAATATTTTGAACAATAGTAGACTCTTTTATCTCTTCACCTAGACCTCTTATGATGTTGACCACTTCATCAACCCTCAATAAGTATGATGCAATGATCTCATCTTCATTCATTTTTAGGATTTTAAAATATATTCTATGGGTTTAAAACTTGGCTAGTTTGAGCTTGGAGTCTCCATCATGAATATTTTTTAACTTGTCCCACATTTATTTGGTAGACATACAGTGCATCACATTCACAAGTTTTGCCTCTGATAGACCACAAATAATACCATTCAACGTTTTTGAGTTATTGCCACTAGCCATCTTGCTTGATGCATCTATAGGAGGAATAGAAGGTGAAATATATCCATCCAAGATTGATTTCCAAACACCATGACCTTGAGACATTAGATGTATCTTCGTATTGACACTCTAAAAATCATAATTGAATCCATTAAATAATGGAGCCTTGGTTGTATAAAAACCATCTTGTGCTTGAATAGCCATTTTCACTTACTTAGAATATCCTTTAGGTTATTAGACCTCATTTAAAGGAGCTATTTTAATACCAAAATTTTTAATTATAGATAATAATAAGGGGGGGGGGGGTTGAATCAATTGTCTTAATATATTTATTTAATTTAACTTAACATTCATGAAGCATTCATTCACTTACATACAATAATTAATGCATATATGAAAGCAAACAACATTAGAGCATGAGATATATGTGGGAAACCCTCTTGGGGAATGAAAATAACTAATTCAAATATTTTAATATATTCCTATAAGTAGTGAATCAAAATTTTAGTGAGTCACAAACTGCACAAGGAACACCAACCCCTCATTATTCAAGCACCAACTCAACTAGTCCTTTAGCAAGCTCCAACCTACAAGGAGGCTCTAACCACATAAGTAACCCAAAACCAACTTAGATAAATTGAATATATGATCAAACTTGTACACTTATTTCTTAATCAATTGAATATGACCTCCTTGTTTTTGCTCTTCTCACTCTTTAATCTCTCTCAAATAGCCTATTAGGCCTTCTCGAATAACTAACCCTTTATTTGATAGAATTAGGTCAAATTACCTTGCTCAAAACCTATATAAACATAGTTATATATTCATGTCATCTTAAACAAACCTTTATTATGATATTCAACCCCTTTTCCTGGTTTATAAAACTCTATATCATTCACTCATATGCTCAATTCTCTAACTAGTCAAGTTATGCCTATTATGCCTTGTCTTTATACTTGACTCTTACTCTTACCCATCTTGTTCAACCAAGAAAACTTACCATGATTGAATCACCCTTGAAATATATAAATAAATAAATAAATTTACAAGTGAAACAACCACCACATAGGTCAGTCATTACCCTTAAGGGTCAAACCCACTGTTAGGCCTAATAGAGACCTAATGTAATTAGGCCTTCTCTTAGCACATATTTCAGTTAGGACTCTTTGGAACACTTTAAACCTCCAAAAATGATTGAAAAACTTAAATTTTCACTTTTAATAGACCCATGATAATATCAAATTATGCACCCAACACCATTTGGTTCATTTTACTCCTTGAACCACCCAATTAGGTCTACTCACCATTAGGCCTTCTTACTGCCAAAAAGTTTGCCTCACATAAATAAAGCATAAAACAAAAATTTACACATAAAAAAAACATAAAATAACATGTATATGATATTTTTACTTTAAAAACATCTTAAAGTTATTTATTATTCACCACATAGGCCAAAAGGCCTCAAGAATAATCTTGTAAAAGGCTTACTCAGAACTGCCAAATACTATCAACATATAGTCAAGAAATTTTGATTGTCCATACTTGGATAGGGAATTATAATGAAGATAAATAATTTAAAATGAAACTATGATAAATTTATAACATCTTAATTATCATTTTATCCTTCAACTCAGTGAAAAATGACTGAGAAACATCATTCTCACTTATACACAAAAAATTGCTTGTAGCTTCAAAAACACAGTCATGAAAATCAAGATTTAGAACACTTGTGTGAATTTTTTTATAAAATTACATTAGGTTTTAATTATAATTAATCATCCTTATAACATATTATAATATATCTTTTTAAAATATCAATATTGATATTACAGACCAATCTCATATCTTCAACCTACACTGACTTCATTATGTTAGACAGGTAACGTTGAGAACAAATTTTAGCATATTTGTGAGCATCATCAAGTTATAGGTATTTAAAAATAACCCCATCCATTTGGATCCATTTATAATCCTTTACAACTAATCCCTAATCTCATTCTCATTCTTACCTAGTTTTCTCACTATCTTGCCCATTAGGCCTATTTAGTGATAGGCCAAAATCCATGACTAGTTTAGAAAATTTTAGGTCTATAAACTGCTAAAAAAAACAATGGGAATAAACTAAGAGTTTTACACATCATCCTCCATCCATTTTCATGTTTTGACTTGGTCAACCTTGCCCGCTACATCAAAAATTTGAAAAATTAGCGGTTTCCTATAGCTTATAATCATTGTCATGATAAACCAAAACCACTTAGAGAAACCTGGAAGAGTCCTTTACATATTCCAAACATCAGAACTAGGTCAAATAACCATTCTAAGCCATAAATAATAAGATATTTTCTATTAGGTCATTATGAGGGTTTTAAGAGGGTTTTGACTGGTTTTCCTTCTTAGCAATCACTCATAAACCTCAAATCCAAAACCAATGATAGGAATTTTAAGATATGGGCATTACCCAACTTTCATGAACTGATTAGGATCTCATTTAAAGTTTTCATGTGCCAACAAGCATAAGAAATTCCTTCTTGGTTCTGCAATACCCCATTCTATGCACATAAAAAACCTTACAACCAATTTTAATGATTTATACTTTAGGGTATGACCTCAAACATGGACAAACACACTTAAAAAAACACCTCACACATTTTTAAATGCTCTAAATCTCTTTTTAATATTTGAAAATGAACTTGACCCTCATTAGGCCACATTAGGTCTCTTTGCACACTAAGCCTTAAACTACAAGTCATACTAAGACCATGATCACTCCTTGAGACTTCTTCCACTGATCACAATACATATTACACATATCATATAAATTCATATCATGATCACATACTATTAACCTTCTTCACACAAGTCATATATGACTCAACATACTACCATGCCTATGCCTTCTTACGAGGTCTTCATGTAAGGACTAGGACTCAAAGTTTGTCCTTGAAACTCATCTAAAGGATTATTTACCTCTTGCTCATGTTTACATATATTTTTATACTCTCTCATGCCTATACTAACACAAATATCCAATCTCTACTATGCTTCATGCATATACCTTCTCTCATGGCTATACTAGGCTTCTCAAGACACCTATTACATAATGATAACTTACCTTATACCATGATATTGACTTTGACATGCCATCAACCTCATAAGGATTACTAGGTTGCATTTAAATTATATCTTAAGAGAGAGACAATATTTTTCCTTCAAATTTTATCTTGTCATGAGACTTCTTTGACACAAATCATCTCACCATACATGACCTCAACTCTGACTTTGACATTAATGACATCTATCTTGACTTTGACATCAATGACAACAACAATGATTCAAAACTAACAATAGGAACATACCTCAAAAATCTCCCCCTTTGTCCTTGATGGATAACACTTTAATATTGTAGATCATTTTCATCTTCTTAAGCTAGATCTTCTTTAATATTTGCTATTTCTCCTAAATATGAACTTTCTCCCCCTTTGACATTAATGACAAAGGTTTATATTCTTGGCAACTATCTGATCCTTAGATTAAGAATAACACACATTTTTATCTTCAAAAAAAATTAACATAGTTTAGGCTTGCATACCTACTTTCGGAGCATGATTGGCTCCCCTTGTCTTCATGAGAATTTTAGACATTTTCAAGACTATGACTTGGTTTCATCAAGTCAGCATACAAAACTTTTTGTGACCTGAATCTTATGATCATACCTATAGCATACTTTTGACTGAACCTAAAATTTGAAAGTCACCAAAAGACCAAAAAATTCCCCCTATGATTGAGCATCCTTCACGCTTCTTGATTATTAGTTGAGTGCCTCTATGAAGCCTAATGGAATCACCTCTACTTTAAGGAACTAGAAAAACATAAACTCAGGAGATTCTCAAATCTTTATGTCCTTCCTAGATTGAACATCCTTCATGATCTTCTTAGGATTGAATAGTCATTTTATCTTGACCTCCGCAATCACTATTTGAATAACATCTTATCTTGTTCTATTAATGTTATCTCCTTCATCAACAATTTGAGCTAACAGAGATAATTCTTAGCAGTCCTTTGCATTATGAATATGCTATATAATGGTAAATAGTCCACTTAGGCTTCTAAACTAGTCATTAACCTTAGCTACCTTTGGTTTCCACTTACGGTCTTGTATTCTTTCTTGTTCTCTAAGATTCTCAACTTTTTTTTTAGTCTTGAGAATCCTTGCTTACAATGCTTTGAAATATGGCCAACTTTATGACATTTAAAACACACTATTCCTATTGATGGAAATACACCATGACCTATACCTCTTGAATAATTACTCTCCTTATATTTCTATGCATATTCACTCTTGGAGGGCCTTCTGCAATGCCTTGCTCTATGTCCAAATCAGTTACATGAATAATAATAGCCATTAAACTGGTTAACATACCTTATATAATTATATTACTTGATAGTATTAGCCTTCATTATTCTAGTAGCCTCATTATTTGATTGATTATTAACCTTCTTGATGACATTAGTGTTCTTCTCTTGGTCTTTATTGCAACCAAGGCCTATTTTGTCATTATCAATCTTTTGACTATTCAAGATGTTGTCTAGATCATTGGTACTCATTTTAAACATAATAAAGGAATTAAATTTACTTGATATCCAACTTAGCTCTCAAGGAATCCACTTAACTTACATACTTTTTACATTCTTCTCATTTGGTCTTTAGACTAGTAGTCACAATCTCAAGTTGAGTCTCCACTTGTTTGACTATTTTCTCTTGTTTTTTGCAGTTGTTACTTAGTCTAACTTCAAAAAAATTGATTTGATCCTCATAATATTTGATAAGATAACTCATCACCCTATTATTTTTCTTTAGCATGTTTATTTATTCTATAGTATTCATCAACTTAACCACAAAGTCCACCTCATCTCCTTCTTCATTTGAATCACCAACAACACCTCCAATCTATATGGACTCTTTTTTATTTGAGAAGATTTCTTCAGCCATGAAAATAAATTCATTGACATCAGGAATATCACCTTCATGGTCACTCTCATAATCACTGCTCTCACTCTCATTAGATGAGCTACAATCTTCCTTGGTGTAAAACTTATTTTATTTTTAAAACATCTCTTGTTATCATCATACCTTCTAAAGCTTTTCTTGCTCTTATTAGACTGTAATAAAATTTATCATCATCATTCCTTCATCATTATATTAATCATCCTTATCCTTATTATTATGAGGGAAATTATTAGAAAAGTGTCCAATCTATCCATAATTGAAGCATTTAAAAGGTAATTTGCCTTTATATTTACCTGAGCCTATCTTCAACTTTCTTGCAAACATATCTATCAACTCATCATCATCAATATCAGATTCATCATTATTTTTAAATTTATTAACTTATGTATTATTCTATTTTGGCTTCTGTTTTATATTTAATGTATCTTCCTTCTTTACATGTCTTCCTTAACTTGGCCTCATCTCATAGGCTATTAGGGTGCCATGAAGTCCATTCATCTCTAGTTTGTTTAGATCTTGCATCTATTCAACAAGAGATACCTTAGAATAAAATTTGGGAGATATAGATATCAAAACCTTTTAAATAATATTAGACTCTTTTTATCTCTTCAAATATACCTTTTATTAACCCTCAATAAGTAGGCTGTAATGGTCTCATCTTCATTCATTTCTAGGCTTTCAAAATGTCTTCTATGGGTTTAAAACTTGGAGAATTTGACCTTGGATTATACCTAATGAATATTTTTTTAAATTTTACCACATTTATTTGGTATACATATAGTGCATCACCTTTACAATTTTTTCCTCTAATAGACCACACATAATACCATTCATTGCTTTTGAGTTATTGTCACTAGCCTTCTTGCTTGTTACATTTGTAGGAGGAATAGGGGGTGCAGTATATCCATCTAAGACTAATTTAAAAAAATCATGATCTTGATACATCATATATTTCCTCATCTTTACACTCCAAAAATCATAATTAGATCCATTAAATATTAGAGCCTTGCTTGTAGAAAACCCACCTTGTGCTTGACTAGCCATCTTCGCTTACTTAGAATAACCTTTAGGTTATTATACCTCATTTAAAGGAAATAATTTAATAAAAAAATTTGGAATTAAAAATAATTATATGGGGGTGAATTATTTTTCTTAATACAATCCTTTAATTTCATTTAACATTCATGAATCATTCATTCATTTACATATAATAATTAATGCATACATAAGCATCTATGAAAGCAAAAAAAATAGAGAATAATATATATGTGGGAAAACCTCTTGGAGAATTAAAAAAACTGATTAAAACTTTTTAATACATTATTATAATCAATGTATCAAAATTTTAGTGAGGCACCAACCCCACAAGGAGCACCAACCCCTCACTAGTCAAACACCAACTCAACTAGTCCTTTAGCAAGATCCAACCTAAAAGGAGGCTCCAACCCCCTAGGTAACCTAAAAACAACTAGTATATTTTGAATATATGATAAAACTTGGAAAATTATTTATTAATAAAATAAATATTACCTCCTTTTTCTCTTCTCACTCTTTAATCTCTCTCAAATAACCTATTAGGCCTTCTCACACAACTAGCGCTTTCCCTGGTAGAATTAGGTCAAATGACCCTATTTAAAACCTATAAAAACATATTTATATATTAAATAAATATTAATCACACCTATTTTATTATATTCAATCCATTTACCTAGTTTCCAAAACTTTATATCATTCACTCATATGCTTAATTCTCTAACTAGTCAAATAAGGCCTATGAGGCCTTATCATTATACTTGACTCTTGCTCTTACCCATATTAGTCATAAAATAACCTTAAAATACTTGTATAACCATTTAAATATATAAATAAACATGTTTTTCAAGTGAAACAACCACCAAATATGTATTTTTATTACCCTTAAGTGCCAAAACCATCGTTAGGCCTAATATAAACCTAATGCAATTAGGTCTTCTCTAAGCACACATTTCACTTAGGCCTCTTTGGAACACTCTGAGAGTAAAAAAAAAATTAAAAACTTAAAATTTAAATTTAATATAACCCTTATAATCTCACATTATGTACCCAACACCATTTGGTTCATTTCACTCCTTGAACCACCCAATTAGGTTTACTTGCCATTAGGCCTTCTTAGTGCCAATAAGTCTATCTCACATAAATGAAACATATAAATAAATTTTAAACATAAAACAAACATAAAATAAAATTTATATGATATTTATGACCTTAAAAACATCCCCAAGTTATTTATTCTTCACCACACAGGCCAAAAGGCCTCAAGAACACTCTTGCAAAATGCTTACTCAGAACTGCCAAACACTATCAACATATAATCAAGAACCTTTGGCTCTCCATAATTGAAAATGGAATTATCATGAATATAAATAAATTAAAATTAACATATGATAATTTTATAACACATTAATGAGCATTGGATACTTCAACTCAGTGCAAAATGACTCAGAAAAATCATTCTCACTTACACACAAAAAACTACCTGAGTCATGAGAATAAAGATTTAGAATACTTGTGTGAACACTTATATAAAGTTACATTAGGTTTTAATTATAATTTATAATCCTTATAAAATCTTATAATATATAGTTTTTAAATATCAATATCAATATTGGTCTTATAGACCAATCTCACATCTTCAACCTACACAGACTTCACTATATTAGATAGGTCACTTTGAGAACAACTTTTAGAATATTTGTGAACATAATAAAAACTTATATATAAAATTATGTGATTTATAGTAATTAAAAAATTAACCCATGCATTTTTATCCATCCGTAATCCTCTACAACCAATCCCTTATTTCACTCTCATTCTTGCCTAGTTTTCTCACTTTCTTGCCCATTAGGCCTGTTTAGTGATAGGCCAACTTACATGAATAATTTAACATAATTTAGGTCTTAAAAATGATCATAAAATTTCATGTGAATAAACTAAAATTATTACACATCACATTGAATCCATTTGCATGCTTTAACTTGGTCAACCTTGCCTGCTACATCAAAATTTCAAGAAATTTGGGGTTTCTTGTAGCTTCTACCCACTATCATGACAAACCAAAAACACATGGAGAAAAATGGAAGAGTAATTTACATGTTTAAAAAATAAAACTAAGTCAAAAAATAATTATGAGACATAACCAATAAGATATTCCTATTGAGTCATTATGAGGGTTTTAAGAGGGTTTTAGCTGGTTTCCCTTCTTAATAATCACTCATAAAGGATTTCCCATGAAATACAAAACCAATTATAGGAATTTAAATATATTTACCTTCCATAAATTCCATGATATAATTATTATCTCATGCAAAAGTTGCACATTCCAATGAGCATAAGAAATTCCTTCTCAGGTCTACAACACCCCATTCTGTGCACATAGAACACCTTACTAATAATTTTCATGATTTATCCTTTATGATATGATATAAAACTTGGTAAACAAAATAAAAATAACCCATAACATCTATATAAATTATCCAAATATCTATGGACCTTTATAAAATGAATTTGATCCCTCATTAGGCCACATTAGGTCTCTTTGCACACTAGGCCTTAAACTGCTAGTCATACTAAGACCATGACCACACCTTGAGAATTTTTGAATTGCTTGAAATAAAATTTACACATATAAAATGAACTCATATCATGATCACATAATATCAACCTTCTCCACACAATTTATATATGACTCATCATAAGAAGCTACCATACCTATGCCTTCTTACTAGGTCTTCATGTAAGGACTAGGCCTCAAAGCTTGACATTGAAACTCATCTAAAGGATTATTTCCATATTTATCATGTTTAAATATATTTTTATACTCTCTAATTTATTTACTGACACAACTCACTGAACTTTACTATGCTTCATGCATATACCTTCTCTTAGGGCTAAACTAGGCTTCTCAAAACACCTAATACATACTAATAACTTACATTATACCATGATATTAACTTTGACATGAAATAAACCGCATAATTATTAATAGGTTTCATTAAAATTCTATCTCAGGAGAGATATATGAGGTTTCCTTCAAATTTTCTCTTGTCATGATACTTTTTTGACATAAATCATCTCACCATGCATGGCCTCAATGCTGACTTTGACATAAATGAGAAAAAAGATAATTCAAAAATAACAATAGGAACATACCTAAATGATATCCCCATTTTTAATTGATGTGTAACACTCGAATATATCATATCATTCTCATCTTCTCAAGTTAAATCTTCTTTGATACTTGGTCTTTGTCCTAAATAGGAACTTTCTCCCCCTTTGAAATTAATGACAAAGGGTCATCTTCTTGGAAAATATCTAATTCTTGGACCTAAAAAAACACACCTTTTTCTATTCAAACAAAGTTAACATAGATCAAGATTACATACCTACTCTTGGAGCATGATTGGCTCCACTTGTCTTCATGAGTATTTCAGACATTTTGAAGACTGTGACTTGGTTTGATCAAGTCATCATTCAAAAAAATTTGTGACATGTCTCTTGTGATCATACTTGCAATATAATTTTGACTAAACCTAAAATTTGAAAGTCACTAAAAGACCATAAAACTCCCTCTATTATTTATCATCCTTCATGCTTCTTTCTTATTAGTTGAATGCCTCCATGATATCAAAATAGAAAAATCAAATCAAAAAAATGTTTTTAGCTTCTTACTTTGTTCCTCTATGGATTGAGACATTTTATTAAGATGTCAAAGTAGAAAAGGTAACTAATACATATCAAAGGCCTAGGATTCTCTAAGTTATAGGAATATCAACATATTTATTAAATATAGGGTGAGATTTGTAATATCATTTGGTAATGAAAATTGTGATTTCATCAAAGTGGATAGAGCATAGTCGATATTTTCATGATAAGGTTGGAATATATATTTTAAGAGTATTAATTTAGAATAGCATGATTATTTTCCATTAGATGATGGTCAAATTAGGAAAATTCTTATAATAGGCCTTGGTGGGAAATGTTTCTATCCATCTCCACATACCATGCTTTGAATAATAATGAGCTTTCCTAGTTAATAAATTGTGGTTAAGAAATTTTCTCACATCTATTATGATATAGAGATAGTGTTGGAATAGATTCAAAAGTAGAAAATCAAATTAAGTGAGAGATGTGAATAAATTAATACTAATTATATGATTGTGTCCATTGTGTATGCTATAAATATAATAAGTCCAAAGAAAACATGACATACCCCAAAAAAGAGAAATAAGTGAAGGTTATGGTTCTATTACCTAACATGATTGAGGTGCCTTCATGATGTGAACATAAGATAAATCATGTTAAAATTATAATGATAAATAAGGGAGTTGGATGCATTTGGGTCATAGTCCTGGTGTTTATAATGGAGGTCAATTTTATTTTCATGGAGTAAGATTAAGATTTGAACATGGACAATGTCCTTCTTCTCTATGCATATGGAGGATAATGATGGGAACATCTATCATATTATGTTATATGTGTGTAGAAGTAAATTTCCACTCCATATAAATGCCCACTTTGATTTTGAAGGACTCATAACACATGCCAAATTGTTTTTAAATAGGACCATATCATGATATTATCAAAATATAATCATGGAACCAAATATAAATTTTGATATATAGTTGAATGGATACCACGTAGATTAATTCAAATCAAATTAGTAAAAATAGGATGCATTACAATATTTGAGTTTTACTATCTAACTTCGAAAAATGTTGATTCTTACTATATATTGTTAGACAAGTCAAAATTATAATCATTTAATGAGTAATTTTGATGGGGTGAAAATATGAGTTCATACTAGAGGCAATAGACATGAGGAAAAGTTACTTAAATAACTATTTTGCATCAACTAAATGAATAAAAAACATGAATAAGTTTCATATTCTTGAAATTTTTTAGAAACACCCAATAACTATGAATGAAGCAAATAAAGAGTAGGTGAAAGTGAAAAACATGTATTTGAAACAATAACAAATCAAGATCTAATTCTACGACATATATTGTGAGAGGAAAGAAGGTGTATGATCTGGCTCAAATTCATAAAATCTACAAAATCGTAAAATATAACATCAAAATAGAAATAAAACTATAATATGATGAACCTTCATGTCCATCATGGAAGTTTGATGATGCATGAGTTGCCTTCAGTGTGAAAATAGTATGAGAAAAAAAGTTTGATGGAAAATATAAAACCTAACTCTATCACCATGGTGAGTGTGCTTCAAGCATGTATTATGTACAAGGTTTACAATGAGGTAGGGTGATTCATAATTTATTAATTATAAAATTACTTGTTTCATATTTATCTGAAGGTTCTTCTCTCATAGATATGTATGCCAATTTTGAGAGTATACAAATTCCCCTCCATTTGTTCAAGAGGATGTCTATAATAAATGTAGTCTCTTTAAACACAATGATTGGGTGATATAGATTGCACAAGTATGCCACATAGGAATGGTGGATAATGGCTAGTAATATTATGATTATATTAGTTTAGAATACTATATCACACCTAGAGTGGAGTATTATGCTTGCATGGTTGACCATCTTGTTCATGGTTGTAGCCTTGAGGAATATAAAAACTTTATGAGATAAGCTCATTTATATTTTATTTTCATGGAGCCATGTATTTTAGGTGAATTTTATTTATTATTTAATAAAAACATGCAAGTGAATATAAAAAGGAGAAAAAAAATAAAATATGAAGAACTAAGTTATTGAGATCTTTTTATTAACAACTCATGAATGGTGAGTAAGATAGTGGATTAGTTGGTCCCTCTAAAATTGATGTCAAAGGAAGAAGTTTGAAGTTCAATGAAACATAAGAGGTTGTCCTAAAAAATATTAAAAGGGTCATCTATTTTATGAATTGAGATACACATCTTTGATCCTCACAATGAATAAGATCTTGAGATATAAATAATATTCCATGGATCTCATAATACATTGGATACCTTAATACAAAATTCTCTAATTCTGGTTCATTTTTACAAATTTTACATAAGTGTTGATGTCAGAAAATAAAATTCTCCAACTCTAAGTAATGTTGATGATTTTATACTAATAACATGCATTTTTAAACATAAAAATAATTTTGTTAAGTTCCTTGATGTTGAATCTCCCTTTACCTACAATAAATTTTCAAATCATTGATAATGTGTCTACCACTCCCACTCATTACCTTGAAATGTGTGTCAATCCCACTCACATATGTTGTCATTTCTGAATAACCTAACTAATTTAAAAAAAATTAATTTAGTCATTATGTTTTTTGTTATCATGTTGTTCAACATATTATTATTCAAAAGCATAATGAGTCAAAAAGTCTCATCAAGTTGAAAAGTTATGACATACCATTTAATACCTCTAAAAATGCATGTGAACCCCTTATGAAATTTTTGATCAAATTCTAAGACGCTTTTAAAGTTTCATTTTTATTACATTCAATTAAAAATTTAGTATAGGTATTTTCACATGGTGTACACTGTTTCAGAACCATATTCCACATCCATAGTCCATTATGGATCCAATTTGAAGCATTAAAAAACCATTGTAGCAAACCACCACATACAAAGAAAAAATTTCACATTAAAGGTCAAGATTGATAGGAAAATATTTCAGCGTGCTTTTTCAAGTGGACAAGTGAGCAGGCATTTATACAAAAATTTTAAATAAAATGATGTAGATTGGTAGTGATGTTCATTTATCATATGATTGGAATATAAAAATTTGATGTTATTTGGTCAAATTGGGACATGAGAGTTTGTACTACAAATTATCTATAGGGAACCATAAATAATAGGTACAAGTCACTAGAGAATATGGAGTTCTCTTACATTTTTCTAAGTATTGTTTTCTCATAGTCAAAACTACTCTTATCATGAGTTTTTGAAGTTTGGGATAACACCCATGATTGTGATCCTAATAGGAAACTTGGAGATAAATCAAGGATAGAAGATAATTTTTTTTTTAAGATGAGTATCCTGACTCTATTTTCTAGTGGACAAGGCTTGACAAACTCATTCACATTTACACTCCCATAAAAATTTACATGGGGAAATTTTGAATAAAGAAAACTTAGAAATAGGCATTCATGGGATAGAACCAAATTTGGACGACCTTGTGATATAAATTCATCTTGATTATTTTTGAATTAATTGATTTTTATTTAAGCTTATGACAGGGAGTAGGTTAATTTTGTAAAAAAACCATAAAAATAGTCATTGATGTTATTAATCACAAATGACCATGAATGTGACAACATGAAAATCAATGCCAATGTCAAACATTTGGTGTCAATTATATTTTAGCATCAGTTTGATTTGATGCTTATGTAATTATTTGATCTAGTGCTTGTACTTGGTGCACATTTTATTTGGCACCAATATAATATGGGACTTATAAAATTTGGAATTAGTTCAATATGAAAAATTATTTGATCTAGTACTTACTTGATATGGTATTTATTTCATCCATTACTTATTTCATCTGATTTGATGTTTGTTTTATTTGGTGCTAAAAATATTTGATGGAAAAATTATTTTAAAACATCAAGATGAAGTTTGACATAAGTTTGATTCAACATCATTGTGGAATCAAAGACAAAATAAAACATCTAGGAGCTAATGTTTACAAGTATGAGCTAAAGCCAAAAGGAAAAAATAATAAAACTAACATCAATGTCAAGTAGTTAGTGCCAAGTAAATTTCATGTGAAATTGATCCCATTCGAGTTACAAAGTGGTTTTAAATAAGCTACTTGTCACAAATGGTTTGTTGTAAAAAAAATGTTCTCTCACAAGCACCTCATAATGTAATGGTGTAGTGGGCCCAAGTTAAATACCAAGTAAATTTCAAAGTATACTTAATTAGTTATTTTAAATTAATTATTATGTTTCCATGTGCAAGTCACTATTTGCTATTATGTAATAGACTACCTAAAATTAAAATAAAATAAAATAATGGGCTAATTCTAGTTGGGTCAAAGGGAATTTTTTGGTTGAGGTGGTTTCAAGTAGTTAAAAAAGTACTTTGTGAGTGTATTGGGGGAAAAAATAGATGAAATTAATTGTGATGGGATTATTTTTTCTCTCATAGTCATAAGAGAGGATGGTTGAAACTTTGTGTGCAATTGGTTATTTTATAATATTTTGTGAAAATAATACAAGTAATGGTGTAAGATCAATTTCTGTCAATTGAGTTTTAATGATCTTAATTTATGCAATCACACATTTTTTTTCATACACATTTAATTTATTAATATTTTTCATACTCTTTATTTCATGTTAATATTAGACTTTATATATTTTTTTATTGCAAATCCTACATAATGGAATTTGTACCAATCATGTGTATTACGATTTGAGAGGGGACTATGCTAATAAGATTTGTTTTAATCTCATCATATTTAATAATTTGTATTTAAATTCACATATTGGGGAATATATTAAACGTATTTAATTCAAATATGTTATCCAAATAATATTATTTATTTATTCTACTATAGGTTTCTCACTCTTCCTTCCATATTCTCCCATTCTTCTCTATTTCCAACTTTCTCCATTTCCATTTTTGTTTTATTTTCATAATTTTAGATTAAATTAGTCAATAAAAAAACACTTCCATCATATGAGGGAGATTCCCTTCTAAAACATAGAGGAAAATCATCTACCACATGATGATTACTCCAATGTTGTAAATTGTAGGTCCTTGCCCATTGGATGAGTCCATGAAATAACTAAAGAAATCAAAATGACATAAATTTTACCAACAAAGTTGAAATTTATGAAGTTTAAAAATCCAAAGAGTTGCAATGCATTCTAACTAGACACTATTAATCACACATACACATAGTTGTGATAAATATGTGTAGTTTGAGCCATCTTTAGAGTATTGGAATGTAGACAATGCTCAACCACTTAGTGGGTTGTGGTTGGGGCTTTCCAACCCATGTTTCTAACCAATGTTTCTAAGTCAAGTAAGTGTAAAAACTTAAGATAGGGTTTTAAGGCAAATTAAAAAAAAAATTAAATATGTGTATATGACTAAAGATAATAAATTACACAAGAATAATCTTGACATGTAGGTGTAACAATTTGTGGTACAACATAGTGGAAAATTAAACATGAAAAATTATGGAAGATAGTGGACAAATATAATTATTGCATGATTTTAATAATTCACCAAAAGCCTATTGGTATATTTAACTAGTCAATCTCTGAGCAAAACACCCAAAAATACATTTTAGAATATTTTAGATGATTATGCATAGGTAATGAGAAAAACAAGATATAAATCAGCTAAGTGCGTTCTCCATTGATCATTTATATATTAAGTGTAATAAATCCTCTATTAACATTTATATTTTTGTAGTTTATATTATATCATATGTAATCTGAATTTCAACATTCTTTTACTTTTTTATATCACTAAATCTAGAATAAGTCAAAACATTATGGTGAATTTGACTATTCTTTTAACAATGGAAAACCCTACATATTTATCCCCTAGGGTTTCATCGATCCTTCATAAGGTTTTAGATTTATTTGTAAGGGTTTCAAATCTGATTTCTGATTTCCCATTATTCACATAAGTAAATCATGGCTATAATGGATTACATATTTTATATTTTCTAATTCAAGCTATGATTTTCATAATTGCATGTTATTTTCTTGAAATATATATATTTCAAAATGATGCAATGAAATGGGTAAATTTTTTTAACAATGAAATTAAGGATGATATTAATGATGAATAATTATTATCTATCCTTACTAATACATACTATATAAATATCCAATTTGAGATGTTTCCTTACTCCTTCCCTTGTTTCTCCCTTAGACCTCAATGTAATTACACTAGAGTTATTCTCCCTAAGCTTATATTGGAATATTCAATCCATTATATAACAATGGGAAGAGGTATGGTTCCCCATATTGTATGACATAATGGGGGTAGTAAAAATGTCACTACTAATCCCCCTCCACCCCCTAGAGTGCCATCTAGTGCAACAAAAGAGTATGACATCATTGATCAACTTAAGTATACTCCAATTGATATCTCCATGATAAAGTTTCTTAAATTGTCCAATATATAAAAGGATATTATGTATGTAACATTGTGTAGTAAAAACATACCAAATAATGTGTAACATGCTTACTTTTTATCCATTGTCACTACATTTAAGAGTAGTGAAAACATGATTTCTTTTGAGAAAAATGATTTTAACTCAACATACTAAAAATCATAATCTCCATTTGTTCTTTCAAGTGTGAATATTAAAAAAGAGAGTCAAGCACATTTTGGTAGATAATGGATTATTATTTAATATTTAAACAATCACAATTATGTAAACATTTGGTATCAATATGAACTCTATTCATAAACCATATAAGAATATAAGAGTTTTTGATAATATTCCTTGCCAAGTGCTAGGATTAGTTACTTTAGATGTGAAAGTGGGCCCTAAAACATTAAGTGTTATGTTTCAAATGATGCCAAATCATCTAAGTTATAACCTACTATAAGGATGACCATAGATTCTATTAGAGTATGTATTTCTCATTTTTTAGTCTATTAGCTATGTATTTCATCTTTTTCCTAGTTTGTCCTATGTGAGTATTTATCCCACATTGCTTAGTTAGGATAGTTTCTAGTTTTGCCTTGCCTACTTATGTAAGGGATTCCTATTAGAGTAACATCTCATTTTTTGAATAATCATTTGACTTGCCTTGTTTTGCATCTCATTTGGTTCCATCTTCATGTGTGATGTTCTTGTTGCTAACTCTTTATATTCTTGGGTTCAAATGTTTTTACCATTCCTAATATGGTATAAAAGACTTGAAGGGTTTCAACCATCCATTAGCTTGCCCCAATTTTTAGATAATCCTTATATTCTATCTTGAGCATCAAACTATCTACCTTACCTTCCTTTTATATTGATGTTGTCCTTTCTCAAGATATTTGAGTGTGCAAAAATATGCCTTTTTCACCAAGGTAGTGTTTCTTTTATCACCAAAGTGGACATTTTATAGACTAAACATAAGATCTATGAGTGGAGATAGAAGGCATTGAAGGGCTGAATGATAGAGAAGGCATTGGAGAAAGAAAGCATTAGAGGATCTCATAAGTGAGCTACTATGTGGTGCCTCTTTGAGCAACATGGAGGTCAGCATAGACAAGAGTGTTAGAAAGATCTACATAGTGGCCTGCCTTGTGTTTGTCTTCTAAGTTATTTTTTACCCATCCATCATTGAAGGAGATCAATTGGCTATCTAAGTCTTTACTAGGCACTAGAGATTCTATGGTCTGCATTAGCATCTAGATGTCTGTTACTTGGTGTATTAGGATAAGTAAAAGGGTTTATGTGGATTTGAGAAGATGTCTATGGAGGATTAGAAGACAATTAATATATTAGGTCCTTTTGAAAATGATGGTTACCTAGAAACAATCCTCACCTTGCCTTCTCCAAGGTTTAAAATTTGGAATTACTACCTGATTATCATGTGTGCTATTTTTTTGAGACCTATGCTTCATCTGCACTTGGTCTACGTAGATATTTTTGGGATTTCATGGTAGATTAATGAAGCATTGGTGCATAAAAGTTTTTACAGTCCTGGTGCATTGTAAGAGATCAAAGAGGTCTACATGGAACAAGGATTTCTGTTCTTTCACAAAGGTCTACATTGTCTCACTTTGGTAGGATTTGTCATTTGATACACTAGTTGGCTAACTCACCACTCCACCTACATTGGATTCACCATCATAGTCTGCATAGATTCAATGTGATATCAAATCAAACAATAGTAATCCTCTTTTTTTCCTCTTAACATATATCATTTTTTTAAATCTATTTTTTTTGTCTAAAAAAGAAGCATATTTTACTTGCATGTGTATAGAGGTAACTTCAAAACATTTTTTATTTGGTTTGATTTTATAAGTATATGTTTTGATTTTGGTTCTAACGAGTGGTTGGACACCTACCTTAAATTCCATTTTGGTCACTAAAATTTATTTCTAGTGTAAATTTTAATGTTTTTAACCCATTATGGGAATTCATAAACCATATAAATTTTGAAATGTAACTTGAAATTGAGTTCCTTTTTTTTCAAAAGTGTAGGGATTTCAATTATCTATCCATTGGTGTTATTAATTTGTAAAAAATTCACTATTTTCATAAAGTTCCAAATTGGGGGGGTCCTTAATACAATCTTTTGGGGGGCTTGTCTCAGTGTTGATTTGTGTATCCTTTTGCATTATTTTTGCTCTTTAGTTATTCAATAGTATGGATTATAATTATGGTATTGATCATTGTGATTTTTTAACTACACATAATTACCATACATAGAGACCTAGAATGGAAACAATAATAAAATTCAAAGGATTATGGTCCCTAATGAATGAAACTCAACCATAATTCACAAAAGAGTTGAAAAATTTCAACACCAATGTAATTTTAAATAGTGTATGGGTTTGATAGGAACTTATGAGTGATAGTCTATTATTTTATTTGGATGGGTGTGATAATCCATTTAAAATGTAGGCTAACCTAAAAGGTTTATTTTGAAAAGTAGATCATATGCGAGCCATGCAACTTAAAGTGGAGCTTATTTCACTTAATCTAAATGAATTTGATTTTATTTTGGTTTACCTCACTAATTTTAAGCATTTTTTGACACAGTTGAAGAAGAGTGGATGAGACAAGAAAGATGAAGAGTGTGTGTCCTTGATTTTTTCCAAGTTAAGTGGTCCATTCCAAATCTTTTCTTCTACCCTTTTCTCTAGCATAGATGACCTAGGTACCGCATTAAAAATGCCTAATTTAGAGTTGTTTTGTGAGAGATTTACTAGGGAGGAATCCAAATTTTCTCACCTTGAGTCTTTCACCTCTCAAAAAATATTAGTATCATAACATCTTAAGAGCAAGGGAAAAATAAAGACTAAGAATAAGAACACTCCTCCATTTAAAAATTCACCTAAGCCCAACAACAACACATCTAAACCCAAAACATCTTCCAAATCTAAGAATAAGTCTAACCTATCATGCTTATATTGTGAGGGGATTGGTCATGGACTTGTCATTAGGAAACAAAATATTTCTATCTCCACTCCTTCTCCATCTCATGAGCATGGGAAATAACTTAATGTTGTCGATAGATCATAGTCAACTATTTTATATAGTTGGGTTCTAAATTTTGGTACTTCACACCATATGAGTTCTTCCAAGGAGTCCTTTGTATCTCTTGGTTTGAGTTCTACTTTCCAATATTGAGGTTGTAGATTCTTCCTTTATTTCTATTAAGGGAAAGGGTGACATACAACTAGATATTGGCCACATAAATGATGCATTATATGTTTTAGTCATCACTATTAATCTAATTTTAGTTTATCAGAGTTATCATTCTAGTCAGGGTAAGACAATGACTTTCACACCATAGGGTGTTAAATTTCAAGATTTGTCAGAGCCCACACACTTATTTCACAAGGTGTTATTGGTCATTGTTCTTGACTCTATTATTTTGAGGGTTTTTATTATACTCCTCCTCTAGGGACATGTTTGGTTTCTCATGTACATTTTGAAACTAGACTTTGGCATGAGAAATTTAGACATCTCAATTACGGATATTTGAAGGAGTTGAGAACTCATAATATGGTAGAGGGTCTTCCTAAAATTTCATGTCTTGATGGAGTTTTCCATATTTGTGCATTAGGGAAACAACACCAAGATCTATTTCCTAAGGGTATGTCCACAAGAGCTTCTCCACCACTTGAGCTTGTGAACAAAAAATTTATGGTCTTTCCTTCTCCTTTCAATGGAGATAAGTATGAAATTACTTTCATTGATAATTTCTCGAGGCATACTTGGGTTTATTTTCTCAAGTAGAAGAGTGATGTCTTTGCTCACTTCAAAGTATTTAAGGATTTGGTCAAGAAACAATCTTCTAGTTACATTAAGAAGCTTCATATAGATGAAACAATAATCTATTTACATTAATAAGCTTCATATAGATAATGGGGGAGAGTACTTCAGTCAAGAGTTTTCTAAATTTTTGTCAGCTCATGGTATTGTTCACCAATATTTTGTTGCTCATACTCCACAACATAATGGCTTAGTACAATGGAAGAACCAACCTTTGAAAGGGATGGCTAAATTCATGATACATTCATGGGATTTACCTCTTATTTATTGGGCAAAGATAGTTAATTATGTGAAATACATTCAAAACCACACACCACATAGAGATATTGAGCATTTGACTTTAGAGAAGGCTTGGTCTAGAACCAAACCTAATGTCTCATTTTTTTGATTATTTGGGAGCCATGATTGGTCATTTATACCAAAGAAGAAAGGAAAGCATTGGATAAGAAGATAAAACTATTAGTTTTTATAGGATATTACGAGGACATGATAGTTTATCATCTTTTAGATCTTGATACTCATGATTTCCATTTTTGAACACATGCATAGTTTGATGAAAACTTAACATATCATGACTCTTTATCTTATTCCATGCTTTTTTATTCTTCTTTTGATGATTCATCATCTCCTCTTGAAGATTCATTCTTTGGGGTGCTAGTTGAGAAGACTCCAAAGGAGGTTATAGAGGTTGAGGATCCTACTCACAATGATGTTACCACTATGACTAAGTGGGATCATACTAAATTTTTTGAGGTAACACATTTTATATAGTATCTTACATCCACTCAACATCATCATGCACATTTTATAGGTATTATACTTTTATATTAGGCATTATCTAGGGATCGACAATATTTTTAATAGGATCATGGGATACAAGATTAGGATGATGTAATGACAAATGAGTATTCTTATTTGATGAAGAATCACACTTGGGATTTGGTCACTCTTCCTAAGGAAATAAATTTGGATAGGTGCAAGTGGATTTACACTAAGTATGTAGTTTAAGGGTCCATTTATAAGTATAAGGCATGTCTTATTGTAAAGGGGTTCTCATAGGTCAAAGGTATTTATTACTCTAATATTTTTATGCCCATCGCCAAAATGGATTCTATTTGCCTTTTACTTTCTCTAACTTCATCACAAGGTTGGATAGTGTATCAAATGAAGGTTAAGAGTGCCTTCTTGCATGGATATTTGCATGAGGAAATATATATATGGAGCAACATGTTGGGTTTATTCATGATTCTTCTCTTATTTATCAACTTAGAAGGTCTCTTTATGGTCTCAAATAGGCCCCTTAATCTTGGTATGATAAGATGGTTTATTTTCTTCTCTCTACTAGATTTATTCATAGCTACTCCAATCTCATAATATATATTCAATGTTTCTTGGAGGAAATTGTTATATTAGTCTTGTATGTTGATGATCTGATTCTCATACGCAACTCCTCTTCTTAGATTTAGGCTATTCAATAAGAAATTTTAACATAGTTTGATATGATAGATCTTGGTCTTTTTTACTTCTTCCTTGGTTTATAGATTTTAAAATCAGATACAGGGATTTATTTAAGTCAACAAAGGTAAACCCTTGATCTTCTTTAGTATTTCAGTATCATTGATTGCAAGTCAAGTCCTTTTCATTTTCATTCTAGAGTGACTCTCACTACCACTTTTACTACTCCACTTTTTGATCCTACATTATATAGGTAGATGGTTGGGAGTCTTATGTATTTGAACCATACTCACCCTAAAATTTCATTTACAGTTGGGCTTAGATCTAGGTTTGCACATGCCCCTCATGATAGTCATTGGCAAGCTACTTAGAGGATTTTATGATACTATGAGACACTATTCATATTGGATTACACTACACTAGGGGTTCTACTTAGTTGGTTGGGTATAATGATTCAAATTAGGTAGGTTTTCTTGACGATAGGTATTCTAATTATAGATACATATTTTTTATGATTCCACCTATTTATTGGTTATGTAAGAATCAACATGATATTGCACTTTCATCTATATATATTGAGTACATGAAAACAATTATAGTGATTCAACTAGTTCTTTGGCTTCATTAGTTATTAATGAAGTTTGGCTTCATACAAGATTCATCCACTATACTTCGGTGTGACAACTAGAGTGTAATTAACATATACTATAACCTAGTTAACCACCAATATACAAAGTACATTGAGTACATATGCACTTCATTTATTAACACATTTAGGATTGAGTTCTTATCTTGGAGTACATTCCAACTCAGTAGCAAGTTGCATACACATTCATGAATCCTTTTGCATCACCTCATTTCCTTGATTTGTATGGCATGATTTGGGTTTCAGAAGTTGTCCTTGAGGGGTGTTCATGAGGACATATTATTTATTTTTTTAATGGATACATATTGTACATGAGTACCTTATCAAGTCTAGTTTCTGAGACTCATACTATGGATATGCCACTATTTCATTTTTGACTATTATTAGCCCCTAGATTCACTTAAGGTGGGGGTGTTAGATTATGTATTTCTCATGTTTAATAGTATATTAGCTAGGTATTTTTACTTTTTCCTAGTTTTTCCTATGTGAGTATTTATCCCACATTGATTAGTTAGGTTAGTTTCTAGGTTTGTGTTGCCTACTTATGTAAGGGATTCTTATTATACTAGCATACCATTTTATGAATAACCATTTAACTTACATTGTTTTGCATCTCATTTTTTACATCTTTATGTGTGATGTTATTATTGATAACTCTTCAAATTCTTTGGTTATATTTTTTTTACCATTCTTAATATATTCATGATATCAAAGTTGTACCATCTACCCTAAATAGAGTCCTAAATTTTATCCATGGGTGATGTTTGCATACATATACAATAAATAATCAATATTTCAAATATTTTAAACTAAAGGAATGTAATGAGGGATTTATTTCATAATTTGATGTTGTATATTCATCCTTAATAAATCCATCATAGGTGACTATTGATAACTAGTACTGACCCAAAGCTGATGAAACCAAACCTCTATAGAAAAAACATAATTTTAGATCTAAACAATTCACATGTGTATTTCAATATGTTTTCCATTGTAAGAAGGCAATCATTATTAGATAGTCAATTAGAAAATTTGAGTAATTATTCATTTATTTTACATACTATATTTATCATATGCCACTTTTTAAATCACCAAAATCTATCTTAAGCTTTTCCATTCAAATTCATGATTAAATGCCATATTTAGTAATCTAAATTCACAAACTAGTTTCTATCCTATTAGGGTTTCTAAAACCAAATTAGGGTATAAAATATTAGTGAACCCATGTACTAGTTGTTAACCCTATATTTTTATGGGATTTAAAATTTTTGGCTAATTTTATTCTAGTGTCAGAGTGCCTCAAGTTCCAAGAGCATGGTAGATAATGATAAGTAATATGTGCATTCATGCATAAGATGAAATAACTAGAAAAAAATGAGGTGAATGAAATATTTAGATAGTGGATTTAACTACCTATAAATATTGTTTGACAATAGTTAAGATATAAAGATGAGGGTGGATAGGAGCCTACAAACCTAGGCTAGGATTGGTGAGCTATCTCAACTTTGCTTGCCAACTAAGATGTCACATAAACTATAAGTTAGTGGTAGTTGAGCTATGTCACATTGAATTCTAGTTGGTATCATTTGAGCTACCTCATGACATGTATAATATTTGAAATGCTATAAAAGGAAGTCTTTATATTGGCAAAGATGATGATGAAGAGATCTTTGGCTAAATGAAAAACACTACAAAATTGGAGAAAAATCTTGTAGAATAGACACTAACATCACTAATTCAATTTTTATATTTGTAACTATGATATGTTGTCATTGATTTTTAGACTAATATTACTATTAATTTAATTTTTTATCATGGTTGTTGATGTTTTTCCATTGCTAAAATAACTACTTATGCAGAATAAAGTTCCTCTATCATTGCTAATTTTTATGCATAGTTATTACCATGTGTTAATATGTAATATATAATATTAAAAATTTTCCTCACATATGCAAGGGTACAAGAAAGACAAATGAATTAATCCATCATTTCCAACTAACCCTGGCCCACCCTAATATCTCTATGCCTCAAGTGAAGGCATGATGTTATCTTGTGTGATATACTAATGTGGGTAAATATAGTGTTGGGATATGTGTTTGTGGCACATGAATAGTGTGCATGAGTCTAAAATAACCCAAATATTTTGTTATGTTACCAGGATGGTTGAATTTTATTGATGTAATGGAGTAGTGATGATGTACCAAATCTCACTAGATAATATTGAGAGTTGGTTGGAGTAGGTGGAGGATAAATTTATGATGAAACATCCTACCATAGATATCAAGAGCTGAAGGAATGAGTGGAGGATAAACTACATGATACAATCTATGATGGGTTTTTATACAAGCTACCCATGCATTTACGTTCATAAATTACAACATATGTGATAAACAAGACTATAAATTTTGGCTTAGATAGAATACTACATGGAGAAACTAAAGGGCCTAGAAATAGTTTGAACCACATATATTAATGTTTGGTGGCATGGGAATTGAAATGATACATGTTTGAATTTGTTGTATCCACACATTCTTATTCAGAAGAATCCAAATACTAGTTCTTCTATGAACCCAAGGCTTCATATCTAAAGCAGTTTCCATTGGAGATAAATAAATTAATGGTAGATAGTGAAATAGATAAAATACCAATGGCCAACTAAGTTATTTCATATATGAGTGGTGCATAAGGTATAATATAAATGAGGCATATTTTATGTAAGATATTAAGGAATAAATCCTTCAACATGGATGTCCTAGATGGGTATGAGATCAAAAAGTAAAATTATGATGAGATTCAATAGAAGGTGATGTCTGAAAAAGACCCTAGGTATAGGGGAGAGTCTAACTCAAGAGATGATGTGAGTACCTACAAAAAATAGGGATGACATGAAGATGTCTATCACATAAAGGATATGTACTTTATTTATGAATAAGTGTGTACTAGTGGGTTATGATAAATTGTAAACTGAGAAGCTAAAGTGACCAAGGAAAAAAATACATGGGGAAAGACTATTAAATACATTCCAATTTCTCTTCTAAATACATTCCAATTTCTCTTCTAAATAAATTGCATTAGTATGTACATTATTCACAAATGGAAGAAAGAAACTAATTCACTATCATTTTTTCAAGTATAAGAGAGTTTATAAAATGAGGAGAAGAAGGAATTGTGTTACAATAGATAGTTACTTACCAACCATTCAAATAAGTAAACACATTTCCCACATAATATTTGAGTTTAATGATGTATGGTCTGCCACTGACATGAGGGGTCTATCCCCTTAGGAAAGTAACACAATTCAAGGCAATATAATAGGAACTAGCAAAGTGGTGATCTATAATACAAGTGAGAGGAGGAATCATGGTATATCCTATTTCAAGAATTGGTGGATCTATACCTTATATAGGAGGAATTGGTGGAGCCACACCCCTAGGAAGAGGAATGGTAGAGGTAAAAGAGGTAACCCTAGAGGAATTTAGGGTTTGGGTGTACCTTTAAGAAATGCATTGATAACAAAAACACCAACCACACCTGCATCAACTCCCCATATATTTATGAAATGCCTTTGAGTTTTTTTAATATTATGAAGTGGATTATCTAAACATAGGGAAAACTACTTTGTCATGACTTTATTATATCTTGCTCATACCTAGTATTATAAGATTGATCCAAATTAAGCAATTATGTAATACAATCACCTAAATATAATTTTTTTGATGGGGTTTGATATCCCTTAGTTTGATTAGTAGAGCATCATTGTACTGAATAATATCGAAAAATATTTGATAAAGAGTAGTGTCTTCATGTATGATGATATGTATAAAATTATAGTTTCTAATCTCTTTTTTGATATTAGCCAACTAAAGCATGTACAATGTTTTGGCATAGGGTTGTTTTCACACTTTTGGCATGCCCTATCCTTGAAGACATTCATTAAACCTAGTGAAGCTCTTAAGGTGGCACTAAAAGATGAAGCTATTAGAAGTGTAGATATGGGGATAATGCCATTTATGAAGGCATACATTGATTTAATGGTGTTAGAGTTGTAGAAGATTAAAACCAATCACACACAATACTAATTAATTGGTTATGTTATACCAATTTTGAGGTAGAGGGACTAAATAAAAATAATTATCCAAAGTGAAATGTGATATCCCTCATTAAATCATGTGAGATTTTTCATGAATGCCACAATGTGTATATTTATCCTATCTTTCAACATGTAACCTAAACCAAGGTCTCTCTTTATTGAAAAATTTATGATGCATCCACCCATAACAATTAAGACTTTTAGGTGATTGATGAAATCCATGAGGCAAGATAATGAGGTGTGAGGTAGACCACAATAGGGCCAAATAACCAAACTTATGGTGGTTATGAGAAATAATGATAGTATAGACGATGTAGTGGAGGATGTGGAGGTAGAAGGTTTTCATCACACACTTGTTATAAGTACAGATTATCAAACCATTATTGGTGAGACTAACCTAAATATCCCACTTATGGGTATCATCATGGTGAACATAGAGTTGAATAATGCCTATATATGTATGTTAAACTCACACACAAGGATATACATGAGAAGGGTGCCTTTGTAATTAAAAATTACACATAACTTAATCTAGTGGATTTTAAAGGCACAAACATATAAGGATGTTGGCCCAAGGTGCATGTAATAATGCATAGTATCATACCAAACAAAAAATACCATGGATCAATTTCAAATAATATATGAGATGATAAGATCTAAATACAAGGTGACATGCCTTGAGTCCTCCATAACACCATACCTAGATGGATTGCATTAGAATAAGGTACTATAAGAAGCCATGAATGCCATATAGAATTTATAGAGTGAATTCAATCTGATAGATTCTTGTACAAAAATAAAAATAAGGAGCTCCAACCCCAAGTACATGTAGATGAGAAAGGGAATGATCTTATTGACATATTAGCTCTCCTATGCTCTAAGGGAATGATCCCTACATTAAATAATATTTTAGCCCAATATATAGGAAAAACACAATCAAAATACTTGTACCACACCTAGTGTGAAGTAGTGAGGTAAGAGTATCCCAAAACATAGGATATGACTAGGAGATACTCATAGATGTAGACATTAATTGGTGGTTAGTGTGTTACATATTGGTGGACACAAGCACTGAGGTTAATATACTCAAAGGAGAAACTTGGTGCAAGATATAAAAGCACAATTTACAACCCTCACTTTATGTTTTTTCATGAAAAATAAAACCCACACTCAATCCATGAGAATTCTAAAAAATAATGGTGTTAAGATAATGGGTAAATTTTTATGAGTGGACATTGAGGTAATTGAGCTTGTTGAGGTAGATAACTACTAGACTTTACTTGGTAAACATTGTTATTATGCTAATAATTAAAATATGCATTTAAAGAATTGCTACATGAACTTTGAAAATGGGAAGGAATGTCTTTTAATTCCCATATCAATCAATCAAGGCCCCCTTTACATCAAAAGTGTTGGCTTAGAGGAAGAGATCAATAATATATACAAAATTATAACATATGTATTATAAATACTAGATCCAAAAAAGATGGAATCTTGAGTTGGGATGAGATGCAATATAATTATAACACCACAAACATTCCATATAATTGATGGGTGTAGGAATCATGTGAATTAATAAGGAGAAAATGTTGTGTGGTGTATTTAAAACCTCTATTTTTACCCACACAAAAATCCCTATACACCAATGTTAAGATTTCCTCAATTGAAAATAACATTTGGATACCACATGCAAGAAATGAATTAAGATAGAATTGCAACCTATCCTACCTAATTGATCTAGATTTTGAGAAGTTAAATCTAATAAAACTTGTTGGATACTTAGATTTATGAGGGCATGACTAATTGGATCTGCTAAACCTAGCTAGAGTAACACTTATCACACAACATCAATGGAGAGGGTTCTAAAGCCTCTAGGTAATCAATATAATTCAATAACCCTAACTAGGTTTTTAAGAATAATAAAGTTAATCTCATCTAGTGTTACCAAAGCTTACCACACAAATAAGGGGGATGGTTAAAAAAACACTTAAAGGGGTAAAGAACCATGGTAGGTAAATGGAGGCATAAGTTACCTAGGGTGGATAATGGAAAGTTTTGGATAACCCTATAGCCATACTAAGTTTATGTGTAGAGGAGGTCCAAACAAGGAGCTATACATTGAAAAATATTGGTTATGCACTATTTATCTACTAAATAAAAGAGATAAGGTTAGAAATACTTACATTGAATATAACCCATTGAGACTCAATCTTTCCCTTGACCAATGGTGATTTTTAAGAGGTTTTTGTGGTTGTAAGGATCACAATGGTTAAAATCAGATCTAGGATACATTACTTCTTATATTTACATCCAAGACTTCAAAATATAAGTTATTTTACATCCAAGATAATATATAAGGAATAAATTCTCCTAAATGTTGGCCAAAACTAGAATTGTGAGCAATAATAGTGAAAAAATGAATGTTCCTCCCTATTGGATTAAAATGAACCTTGCATTTATAAAGGTGAGTTGACCCTAAACCCTTACAAAATTATAACCAAAAATAAAAACCCACCTTGATGTAGTTAGAGAGTGATTGTTTACCCTCAAGCTAGGTTGACTTGGGTCGATCTAGTTGTGAATTTTAAAACTACATTGGCCTAAAATGACCTAGTTTAAATTTTGGTGGGAAGCAAAAACACTATATAAACTCAAGCCGATATAGTTAGAAAAGTTATGTCTTGGCTTAGTTAGGAGCTATTTAGGATGAAAATTAATTAGGAGATCAAGTAAATGGGGATTTTTAGTGGATATAGGCATGAAAAATTTAGATAAAAATCATATGAATCACTAATGGTATGTCCACCAATTTACCAATACACCATTTACAATGTGAACTGAAAGAGATTTAAAATTGATAGGTTTGTGCAAGAGATAAAGCATTAGTAAATGATAAATTTTTATAAACATTGTATGTATATATTGTGGAATCTATCCAAGGTGAAGAGGGTTTTACACATAATCAAGGAAAAAATTATAGTGTTGCATCAATATGATAGTTATATGAGTGCTATCCCATTTTTTCATGACCTTGAGGCATGTCTCTCTAAGGAGAATGATCATTTAGGTGTTTTTATATATACTCTAAAGAATAATACTACACATTGGTGGGCCACTCATAACCCAAGTCCTCCTAATTAGACTAAGGTTAAGGATGTTATATGCTTTAGATTTGAGTAAAATAATGACCACCAAAGACTACCTACATATAATTGTGACTCAAATCCATTTACACATGTTTGTGTGTGTGAAGACATATGTGAAAGGAACACACCTTATTTCCTAGTATGACTATGAGTTCATGCCTTATATCAAACTCTAAAAACTAGGGATCACACATGGTATGTTATGAGTGAGAAGTTTTGAGAAACTGATGTTTAGAAGGTCCTAAAAAAGAATTTCATTCATACCTTTTCTTTCTCCTTAACAAACCTAGAGCTAGTCAAACCCATGAAATTTATCCACCACACTATCTTATAGGATGAATCTATAATGGAATAATGGGTCAAATAAATGTACAAAAAGGGAATTACACTACCCAAGTTCTTTAAAGACTATAGGGTGAATAGTGATTCTAGTGATGATAATGAAATGGTGTAGATGGTGTACAATTAAAAATTTAAGGTCATGAAGTAGAAAGTTATACATAAGATAAATGAATAACCCAAATAGGATACCCCCAAATCACTTATGAGTTAATAATTCTAATGGAAAGGGAGAAGTAATGGAAATACAAATTGATAAGCACAAGTGCTACTGAGATCCTTTAAAAATGATTAAAGTGAATATCGGCTTAGAATGGAACCCAAAATAGACACAATTGGGGATTATTAGTTTGATAAATAATTGGTGCACATCATGGAGATGATCTAAGAATTATAATATCTCTCTCTAAGAAGTTATAAGGAGAAAAATGGTTGCATTCTTCTTTGGATAAAATGAAGATCACATTGGTGGATGGTGCAAGACCCATGAAGAAGTGGCCATATTAGATGAACCAAAATTTGGGTGCCAAATTTAAGGAAGTAATTTCTAGCATGTTGGATACCAGTGTGATCTCTATAATTTATTAATTTTAATGGGTGATCCCAATGGTTATTAGTATCAAAAAGGATGGACACATAGACATATGCATTTATTATTAAATCTTCAATACCATGTGTGTTACTATTACATCCCATTCTAAATTATACTGAATAAGGGCACCTAATGATGATCAAAATCATACAACATAATAATAGTGTTTAGTCCCTTTAAGTATAATTAATTATCCATTAATATGATTATTTATTTTTTTATGATTTTTAATTCAAAACATTCTATGTTATAGTGTTTTCAAGAGGTTATCATTAGCCTAAGGGCCAATTGTGCCCCTTTCACCATATCATTTCTTCCTTGTACATATTTTATTATTATTAATGAAATAAATATTAATTTTGGAATGGTCCCAATATTCATGCTAAAAAATTTCTTGGTCATAGTTATAAATTAAATCATTTATTTATTTCTTCCAAATGTGATTTTACTCCAAAAGATTTCTAGGAAATTACATTGTGAATTAAAATACCCTCTCAGTTTATTAATAAATGTGATAATTTGTTTATTAAGGATGAAATTAGAAACCTAATGCATTGGTCAATGGGAGGGTAATATATGCTTAAGATATTTATTATTTTTATAAATCAAATTGTACCTTGGGAAAACCATGCTCTGGCAAGACCTTTGGGATGACATAATGGTGCCAATTCAGAACTAATTTTTTTATCACCATAGAGGGTGATATATGCATATCATCTACATAGATGAACACACTCCTCATTTATTATTCTACACATATCTCACACCTCTCATATAATCTCACACACTCCTTTGCATGAAGCTTGATCATACTCCTGCACATAAGTCCCATGCTTGCTCACAAACTTTTGTGCAATGATCACCTTATATTACATCATATGCATCTCAATGCACATTACTAAACTCATATTCCTATGCACCTAATTGGAATATAATCATATAATATCTTTCTCCATTAGGCCCCACTTAAGTATAAATACGTATCAACCTACACTAATCACGTGCCTTAATTAGTGGCCCTAGATCAACTGAGATTTTTGGGATTGATTATCATCAGCTATCAATTGGGATTCTCAAAATCATGAATTTTAGTGAAAATATTAGAATCACATGACAAATTAGTGGAAAATTTATGCAAGTGAAAGTGCAATTGATCTACAAATCAATACTAACTCAGATAAGACAAATCAATACTAACTCAAATAAGACAAATCAACTAACTATATCGATAGTAATACTTACATAATTAGGGTCATGAGAAATATCAATCTGCTAAACCTATCTGAGGGATATCTTATCATATAATATAGCTAGAGAGAGTTCTAAAGCTTCTAGTAAAGTAAAACCACACAATAGCCCTGGCTAGGTCTAATAATTATGAAATAATAAAGTAATCTAATTTAATGCTCACTAAAGCTTATGGCATAAATGGGGGATAAACATAAATAATAAACATGTAAAGTAAATCTCTAATCAAGTTAATGTAGAGGTAATCCTAATCAAGGAGAGATAATACATTCATTATCCATTATCCATGCAAATCTATCTACTCAAATAGAAGAGTAATAGTTAAGAATAGTTACCTTGAAGATGGACCCATCGAGCCTCAATCTCTCCCTTAACCATTGGTGCTTTAAAATAAAATTTTTGTATATTATTAAATAAACTAAGAATGGGTAATAGAATATAGTCTAGCCAAGGACCTCCTAGTGAGTCTTAAGATTTCACAAGACAAAAGTTCTCCTCCAAGAAACATGAAACCCTAAAGAATGACTCTTCAATTAGAATGGAAAAAAAGTTGATAAAGAAGCACAAATGAATGATTATTTAAATCTATTAGAAACGAGGTGAAAGAGGGGTATATATATCTTTATTTGAATCTAATCCATTTTCAAATTTTATCTAATGAAGTCATCCTGGTCGACCTTGTTAGGCAAGAAACAAAGCCATTAGGTCCCAAACTAAGTTAGCATAGGCTTACTTGGTCCCATAACATGTACTATTCCCAAAACTAGGTGAACTAAATTGACTACATTCAAAAACTAGTAAAAAGGGGTTTTGTTTAGGTAGGGGCTATTTGAGGTGGTGAATTACTTGGAGAATCATGTGAGTAAGGTGTTAAATCTTAGGGAAAAATATATGAGGGGTTTGTAATGGTTTTAGGTGGTGGTATAGGGAAAAACAATCTTGGGAAGCACTAAAGGTTTGCCCACCCCTTTATCGATGCACCCTTTAAGATGTGCACTCATAAATATTGAGATTTGATGGGTTATTGAAAGAGAAAAAGTATTAGTAATTGATAAAGTTTTAAAAATATTGTGTGTATATATATGCTCCACTCAAACCTCATCACATGTCATGAACTTGAAACATAGGATGATGCTTCAGGAAAATATATAGCAATAAACAACATTGAGTTAAATAAATTATAGTATAAATCATAAAATGAAATGAAAAATAATAAAATAACTAAAGTAAATAAGTGATATATATGCACCTTAACTTACCTTTATCATTGAATGGTTATCTATTGTATTTGTATTTTTGACCATGGAGGGAACATAGACTACTTTGGACAAAACCTAAGGATAAAAAACTAAGGATAAAAACAAACAAATGTAGGGAAGTCAAAATAGCTAAAATGTGTAGGCATGACATACTTATAAATTTGGTAATCTAGGGTGATAATTTATAAGTTAGGACCAAAATAACCAAGCCAAAATTAGAGTAAATCAGGTAACCAAAAACACAAGTCTATTAAATGACCAAAAAACTCAAGAAAAATTACTATGATAAGTCTAACATCAATGTATAAAGGAGTAACAAACCAAACTTTAGATAAATATGGAAAATAAATATAGAGTAAGATAACATTGATGAGTGAGAAGTAACGATCCAAAATCAATCATTAATGGAAAAATTATGTGAACTAAAAACAACATTGGTGAGTGAGAAGTAACAATCCAAACTCAATCATTAATGGAAAAAGTACAAAAAATAGAAAAATAGGACTTAATTGTCTATAAAAATATCAAAAAGTGATTTTTAAATTTTTGAATGAAACCAAGGAAATTCGAGAAATGTAAAGTAATGTTGTAAATAAAATAATCCATATTCACTCAAGCATACTATGTTGTTTTAGAGATAGATAAAATCAAAACAAAGAAATGTTAGCATGTTTCAAGATGTGAAGAAGAGGGAATATAGAAGCGTGGAAATAGATTTATAATTAAACTTGCCTATAAAGGGGGGAATGAAATGGGTTGGGGGGAATGTAGGGAAAATCAAGGTAGAGAAACTCTATCAAATTTAACACACTAAAATTAAGTTTGTCAAAACAAAATGACTTTCAACATGAAGGAATTTGAAGAATATTTTCTAACCACACAAATCTTGGGTTATCTAACAAAGTATGAATATCATCCCATGAAGGCTATATTCATGAAAATTAAAATGAACTTACCTTCCCACAATGTGTTCCCCATTCCTCAGGACCCATTACAAAGTCATAAATCTACTGTGAAGATTAGGTACTTGTGTGAGAAAGTATATATAACTATAGATAATTTTGAATTTTTATATCTATTCTATTGGCCTACCACACCCCAATGGACCTTAGTTTTATTATGATGCCAACTATGGAGTTTGAGATTTGGTTAGGAATATATTTGCTATGAATCATGTCTTTTGTTGTGATTTTGAATTTTTGATTTGGATGTTTGCCTTTTGATCATTGCATATTGTAAATTATTTGGATTTTAAATTTTTGATGGATTTTTCTAATCCTCCTCTATATATTTTCAAAGAACTGAAAATGGGTGATAAAAATGACTAGAATTAGAAAACTTAAAATTGGGTAGCTAAGAAAGTGAAATAGAGAGCATGGTGTCTAAGAGTCTTGTTTATTCATTTTAAATAAAATATCTATCTTGAATTCGACCTTATTTTATCCAAAGTGGAATGAGAGCAAGGGAGACGAAGGAAATGAACATAAAATGATTTGAATTACCTCAAATTGAAAAAAATGTGATAATGTGAAAGGGATACAATGATAGGTAAGCATGATTCCATATCATAAGATTATATTTAAGTGTAAGGAAACATGCTAACATAGTTTTTTATGCAAGTTTTATCCATAAAAGAAACAAAAACTAAGGTTGAGAATATGAAATCATAAATTTATAACCATTTCTTTACATTCTAAAAAGAAAACTCAATATGTATAAGGTTTAAAATAATGTGTAGATTTTATGAGGAAAACCTAGTACTATCCATGGTTTTACACTAAAACTCATAAAACATAAATCAAAGTAGGTTAAAAATATAAAAATGGTATTTGTGAGGGATGCCTGGTCATATCCATGATCTTATACTAAAACTCAAAAAATAAAGAGAATGAACATATAATATTATAAAATAACAAACATGTGATAAATGAAAAAAGGTTAAAATGGATGTATGAAAGAGAAGAAATTCATGAGGGAGACTAGGTCCTATCCATAGGATTATAATACAACTCATGAATTAAATGAAAGTGGTCAATAAAAGACTGAATAAAGGAACTAAGGTTTGTGTATAGAATAGACTATTAAAAATGAGATATCATTAGATAATTCCTAAAATAAGTGTTAGTATTTATAGTATATATAATTATGAAAATAATGGAGGTATTTAATATATATTTTGAAGGTATTTAATATATATAATGGAGGTATTTAGGAAAACATGTCTATAGTTTGTAGATGATAAGTACTAGGACCAAGAATGTATTTTACTAAGGCCCCCACCATTTTTGGGAATATTTTATTTCTTTTTCATGTGTATAATATAATTTTAGGACTAAGTCATCAACATTAAATTTTTAGACTTTGACTTTTCTATTATGTTGTTTAGTAATGTGAGCCTTGTATTGGTGGTTATGTTGTAAAGCGGGCATACAACATTCACCAAGAAAAATATAAAGCATGAATATGATATTCACGTAATTATTCATTAGTAATTATACCATGAAGAGATATACATAGGGATGGGAGTTTAAATTCTAATGATAATACTGATTCAGAACCATATACAAGTGATAATGGTGTTGCCCCAATGGCAATACATATACTAGTATAGTAAGTCTAAAGTGTGGGATATAAATGAAGGTTATAATAAGTATGATTTTCTCAAATAGTTTTTTGTAATATTTTATTTATAATTTTTCTAGTAGTCTCTTATTTACCATTACATTAAGGATGTAAGGTGTTGAAAATTTGTGGGAAATTTTAAATTTGGCACATAATTGTTTCATGTCTTTATTTTTGAAATTGCCACCATTATCAAAGATGATGGTATGGGGAAATCCAAAACAAAAAAGAATTTAGTTAAGAATAAATTTTGAAATGGTGGTTCCTGTGACATTAACAAGAGGAATGGCTTATACCCATTTGGTAAAATATTTAGTAACAGTAATAATAAATACATGTCCATCTTGTGAGCAAGGTAAATTGCCAATGAGGTCTAAACTCCACATAGATAATGGCCAAGGAGACTCCATTGTTTAGAGATCAGATGGTGGTGAGTGGATTAGATCATCATGGAGTTGACAAGGATTACACTTTTTACCAAAATTGATAACATCTTTTCCTAGAGTAGGCCAAAAATAACCCATACACAACATTTATGGGATGTAGTATGTCTACTATAGTGACCACTGTAAATGCCCCCATGTGCTTATTATAGGAGAGTATTAACCTCTTATTTCATTACATAATGGATTAAGGTTCATTCAACATCATGGTAGTAAAATGTGATGTATCTAAATACATACTTGAAATCTTGTTTACATATTTGAGTCTTTTCACAAGAATCTATGTTTGGAGGGTAAGTTTGATGTTCACTAAATTGAATTATGTTTTTATACCATGGGCTTTGTCAAATAGTGAAAACATCAATGTCATAGATTAACAAATCATTTTATTTCATATAATAAGGTGATTTTTTGATTTGGATAAGAAAATGGGAATCATGAAGTACTTGATGAGGGTGAAAAAAAGATGTTGATGAAGCAAGAGAATCAACTATGACATTTTGATCTCTTGAAATTGGTTCGATGGTAGAATAAGTAAATTATCTAGCAAGTGTAGTATCCATTTGATGATATATAACTACATTTTTGATTTTGCATTGATAATCAACATTAACCTGGCAACATATAATTTGTGAGTCACCCAAAGCATGTAAATATGGGATATCTAAGTTGATTACGATTATCATGCCTAATATTAGAGATTCATATTTAATCATGATATTAATGACATCAAACTTTAATCAAAATTATAAAGGTATGATCTTATTATGTGAATTTATTAGAATACATCATGACCCAACTCCTTAGAGGTATTTTACACCATCAAAGTGAAGTGTCCTGGTGTCTTCATGTAAATCAATAGTAACTTCAAGTAGTTATTTGATAACTATTTTAGGTTTAGTATTATTAAGGGTGATATCAATATAATCTTGATTATTTCCTTCTAAATCAGTAGTGAAATTATGAAAATAATATTTGAAGGAGATAATTTGGTTAAGACATTCAATATAAAGAATTTATTTGTCAAGGAGATTATATTAAAGGTGATTTATGGTTGGTAAATAAGTTGCTGCAAGTTGGTCGATGATGACTTGTACTTTAACATATTTTTGTGTAATAATTTTAACCATCAATAGGACCATCCATTTGTCAATTCTATCTCTAAGTAAGTATTCTTTGGATAAGAAATGACAAAACTTATCAGAATGAACAATAACACAAGTGGTCTGATAGAGCATATAATGACAGAGATTTTTTACTATGAAATATATACCAAGACAATCACATTTTACTTTGGTATAACATTTTTCATAATCCATTAGTCCTCAAATGTTTTAATAAATAACATAATCTCTATCAATATCATCTTATTGGGAAATCATTATCCCAACTGATATGGGGGTAAAGGAGGTATATAAAATTAAGAGATAATCATTTTAATGTGGTCGAAGAGTAGGGGGATAGAGAAAAGATTATTTCATATTATAAAATGATTTTTGGCATGAATCTATCCATTCTAAAGCATCACCTATTCTAAGAAGTGAATTGGCATCATATATACTGTAAGCCATTTCTGGGATAAACCATTGAATTATCCCAAGTTTTATAAGGTATGTGCATATGTTAATAATGGAGAGAGGAATAGGCATGTTGATGATGGCCTTTATTTTGATTGGATCAACATCAATACCTTGAATAGAAACTAATAAACCTAAAATTTTACTAGATGTAACTCCAAATACACATTTGTATGGCTTATATCTAACTTTATATTTAATTAATTGATAAAAAATGAGAGTTAGATTAGTGAGGTACATTGTATGAATTTTAAACCTAAAAATGAGATTATCTACATAGGTTTCTATTATCTTATGTATAATATCATGGAAAATGTGGGGCATTGCACATTGATAGGTTACTCTAGCATTTTGAAGACCAAAAGGCATTTTGACATAACAATAGGTGCCCCAATCTATAGTAAATGTTGTTTAATGTTGGTCTTCAAGAGCTATGTGAATTTGGTTATATCTTGAGAAACTATCCATAAGTGATAACATTTCATATCCCATAATTGAATTGAGTATATCATCTATTTAAGGTAAGGGAAAGTTGTCTTTTGGACATGTTAAGTTAAGATTACAAAAATCAATGCATATATGAATAACCATGGAGAATTTTTTATGAATGGGAATGATGTTTGATACCCATTCTGAGTATTCAATAGGTTTGATGAATTTGGGATCCAAAATTTTAATGATTTCTTTGTGACATAAGGTAGAAATTTTAGGTGTAAATTTTCATTATTTTTTTAACAAGTTTGGCATCTAGTTAAGTGTTAATATTATGTACAATGATGCAAGGATCAATACCTAGAATATATTCATATGACCAAACAAATGCTTCATGATACTTTTCAAATAATAAACTAAAGTTATCATGATATTTTAGAGTGAGTTATTTAGAGACAATAATAGTTTGAGGACATGATGGTGTACCATATTTTATTTTTGTGGTATCTTCGATGATCATAACATTTACATCTTGGAAATGATATGGAGAAAAAGGGAGAGAATAAATAGGATTTATTATAGGATCCACACTAGTAATGAAATTATTTAAACAAACATTTTTTCACATAAATTTTCCAAGTTTATGTTGTCATGGAAGCTGAGGTTATCGAGCATGGAATAGTTCAAGTATAACTTCATCACTAGGAAGCATGGATAATGGTTCATATTATTCAACATTTAATTCAAGATTAATTATTTGGTTACCTTTACGATCATATGTAGAATGTATTAGTCATACATCTATGGATTTAACATTTGAGTTGATTTTTAGGTGTAGGTTCGATTTGAAGGGCATTAGGTTGAATAGAGTAAACCAGATTGGTGGTAGGTGTGTAATTTTGCATCATAGATGAACATTCATTTGTATTGAGGTGGATATCATAAATGGTATCAATGGAAAAACTAGGTTGTAAAATTTTTGGTTGTGTAGAAAGTGTAGAAGGTCTATGCACCTAAATCTGCTCACTTCATTGTCACTAATATTCTTATTAATTGACAATAACTTCATTTATCCTATCTAATCTAATTTATCTCCTTTTATCTAATCATCCCCCTTAATTCATATTCATTTATAAACCTTAGTCCTATCCCACTTATTTATTAATTCCTATAAAAATCTCTTAATCTTATCCTAATCTATCTTACCTATTATGTGGGAATTTTAAATTCCCATGGCCCACCTACCCACCTACTAGCCTATTCCTAGCCTCTCCTACACCCCTAGTCCCTAATCATCCTGCCTGATCCCTATATAATCCTCCAAATAATCCTAATTACTTCCTAATGGATTATAGAATTCTCTAATTCTAGAATCCTCTATATTCTTAACCTCCCTCTCTAGAAGCCTCTAAATCTTGAGGCTTCTAAGGAATTTTAAATTCCTTTTAATTCTCCACTCTTGATCTCTATAGTCTAAATTTCAATTTAAACCATAAAATTCTCTCTCCTTATTATATTTAAATAAATCTACTCCTCCATAGAGGATCATCTATAAAATCCATGTCTAACTCATGAAGCAATGAATCCATAACATCTCCATGCTAATCCAATCCTTAAATCTATCATAAACAATCAATGATCAAGCAACACAATGTTGAAATTCTGAGTCTAAGCTAATCTTAATCCTCTTGTCTCTTGTTTTATTTTATATGTTTAATAATGGTATGGATAATTTATCTTTAGGATTATAGTGTTGCTTTGAATGGTTTATTCATTTCGTTACATTTAGTCATAATGGCTTTAGAACCTACTTAGGTAGTTTGATTTTTGGGTTTGAATTACATAGTTAATCCATTAAGCTCAAATTTCCAACTACATTTTGGAGACCACGGTGGGAACATCCATTATAATTAATCATTTTTCCTTGTTAGTGGTGTTTTTTTAGCTTATAGGTTTGATCAATCAAGAAAAATCTTGGATTCTTGAAATTTTGCATGCATAGGTAGAAGTCATGTTTTTACATTGGTATTTACAACCATGTAGTCATGATCTTGTCCCCAAGAGTCATGATTTTGTCTTAACCACTTGAATTTACCACTAACAAATTATCTAACTATGATAGGTTCTTTGCCCTTGAATAATATTATAACTTTGTCTAGAGAGTTGCAATTTTGCTTATAAAGTTGTTGCTTTGTCTAACCACTAACAATCTATTTTGCAGGTTCATTGCAATAACACAAATTTAAAATTCATGGTTTTTTAATGTAAATTGTGGGTTTGCCTTGTTAACTTGTAGTTTTATAGGTTCCAAATGCGAGTATAGAATCACCTGTTTTGTCTATTGATTAACATTTCACTTACCCTGCATTGAATATTTTGTTATAAAACTTGGTTTTTCAGTCTTTGTGCATAAGATACAAGAATGAAAATGAAATCAATCTAGAGTTTAGTAGGTAAACCTTAAGTCACAAAATCACTAATTTTAGAGTTATGATTTTGATTTGTGAATTATAATATTGGGTTGAAAGTCATAGTTTTGTAATTTTTTATAAAAATCACTGATAGTTGACCTTTGTTATCTGACATGTAGTTTTTAGTCTTGATATTTTCTATTTTTTAGGGATCATAAAATCTTCCCCTATATTACATTATATTTACATAATTTAGGTCTTAAGGGGAGATTTTTGGCTAACCACATCCTATAACTAGATTTGGTCTCTATCAGTTTTTGTTGTGTGATTGGCATGATTAGTAGGAAAGGGCAAAAGGCAAGAGGATAAGGCCAAAAAAAACATATCACCTTTAACCTTTTCCCATCATTAATAAAATAAAATATCATGATATTTTGAGAATCGTGACTTTGTCTTGTGTATTAGCAATTTTGCCTAGAGATTAGCGATTTTGTTTTTCTCTAAAAAATTATCCATTTTGTCTTTATTCAAATTGTAGATTGTTTTTGGAATTATATAAGGAATATTTAGGATAAATATATAATGTATTTTTTTCTTTAGATTTATCAAAATTCTAGGACATTTTGGTAAAAATTTGAGTGTTTGTCTTAAAATTTTGATAAATCATAATCAGTTTTTAATCTACCCCGATCACCTATAAATAGACATCTCTAGGCTTCTGGGTAACTTATATATGAATTTATTTTAATTTGAAATCAAAATTTTGAGGTTTTATACTTTATCACAAAACCAATAATCCTGATTTTTAGTCAGTTGTGATTTTGCCAAGTCAAGTTGTAGTTTTGTTTAACTATTACAGTTTTGTAGGGTAACAGTCATGATTAGTTAACTATTACAAGATCTCCACTCACAATCTATGGATTTATCTTAGAATTACAATTATATAATCTCTGGTTATGATTTTTCATTAAAATAACTATGTAATTATGGTTTTGTAGGAAATAAATGGTTTACAACTAATTAGTCAAAGTACTAATCCTTGTCCTATAGGTTATCTATTTTGGAATGACAAACTCAAACTACAAACCCTTGTTTTTAGGTTGCCTATCAAATACTCATTTTTGGTACTTTAAAAATCATTTCTATCATCTTGATCATTTTTTCTTATATATATCACTTTCATCATTTTGTTGTGTATATTCTTGCCTCTTGTAAATATCTCACACTGACTATTAATTAATTAATCAATATCCTTTTTGTTAACCTATTTATATCCTAAGGGATATAGTGGTGTATGATCTCCTCCTTGCATCCTTATGATGATTAATAGAGGATAAAAAACCACCTATAAACCCTCCTCTTTTTTTTATTTTCTATGGGTCGGTGACATAGATTTTGCCACCACGCACTAGACTAAACTCTATGTTCTGATGGAGTCTAAATATCAGGAGAGTTGTCATTCAGTGCCTAAGTATAATTCCCCACAAAGAGTTCTATGGAGTGAGAGGTGATTAACATACAATACATAAGGTGGTTAGATAGCATCCTATATATACTTGGGCCCCATTGTACTTTCACATATATCAGGGAATCCACTAGATACCTTGTGAAAACCTAGCATAGGACCTTTCAACCATAATAGGCATTTTTTAGTAGGGGTAGGATAAACTTCTAAGAAGCCTTTAAGTACATATGGGGCTAAGAGTGTTTAGTTGATTTTGTAATGGGTCACTAGCCTACAACCTCACCCATGAAGCCATTAGATGGTACAAACATCAGGCTACACATCCTTTAGTTTACTACTCATAGGTTTGTCATCTTATTACTTGGGTGAGTGTTGTGCTAAACTAATGTTGTTTGTGATCCAAATCAGCCTTTATCAAAACCCATATATGCATATCTAAGTATTTTACACATATCATCTTGAATATCCTTGCCTCATCAATCTATCATTTTTAAACATCCTTATCCTATTATCCTTTTATATCTATTATCTTATACATCTTTGTCATCATCCCCTTGTACATATTATCTTTTTAATGTATTTTTGCATGTCTATTACTATCTTCCATATCCCATCTTATCTTCATCTCTTCCTAGTCTAGTCATCTTCACCTATCATAGGTCATACCCCCATCACCTATATATCCTAATAATATCTTATCTTATTATCCATATCTTATCCTAAGTCCACCCCATCCATGACCAATCATTTGTCTTGGCATTGCCTTCATCAACCATCTTGTCTAACATCATGTTATCCTATCTTAGCTGGATCTTTAGGTCACACCCATCCCCATTCATCTCACCCCTTATCATTTCATCATCACCTACATATACTTGTCCTTATCCCATTATCCTATCATCTTCATCACATACTCCTTTCTTATCCCATACTGAGAAAAATTAGTTCAAAACTTAAGCTAGTCCTTTTATTCTTTCATATTATCCTATCATTCTAGTCTACTATCACTCATCATTTGATCAGATCTCATACCTAGTTGATATCTTACTAGTATCCTATCACTTTATTGAATTTAATATAGCAAACCCATCACCATCATCAAACTATTTTTAGTTAATCCAATCATTTTTCCTATTCATAACTAACACCCATCCAATCATCATCTTGCTAGTTTGAATCTAGGCACCTATCAAATCACCAATCCTTTTGATAGCTTGAAAATAGGCATTGTTGATAGGTTGTTATCACCTATTGTACTATCAATTTGAAATTTGATCCTATTCATATATCAATCACATTTCATCCATCTCATCCTCATCATCACCCATCATTCTATCTCGGTCCTTCTGACCTAATTTTTTCAAAAAACCATCTCTCATCCTTAGTAAACCACCACATTGACCCCCTTTTAACATCCATCTCTTATAATCTATCCCCATGGATTTGGACCTCATTCTCATATAATAATACATCCTAGATAATAAGGATAAAGTCCTTTTATGATCTTTAGAAATCGGTTCTTGCCTACCTTCTAACCTTGCTCCCATTTAGCCTAAACCAACATCTCACATCCTCCCCATCCACAACCCCCTAGTTCATCAGGGTCAACCTCATCATTTAGTAATGTGGCTTCCCTAGTTAATAAACACATCTCAAATAATAAATATGAATTCCTCCTATAGTTATTAAAGATGGGTACCTACCTTCCCAATGATTTTGACCAAAAAATCCTAAGGTTATCTCTCAAGCAGGTCCCCCTTCAGCCCTCATCCCCATCTCATTCCATTCCATCATCCACTAGTCATCATCTTAGTCATGCCCTTCCTAGTTCACAAATTTCATTATTTAATAAATATATTGATGAAAATCGACAAGCAATTTTCTTGTGGATCCTTTAAGTAGGTGTTAAATTTCCCAAAGGATTAAACCCCATTAAACTCACCTTACCCTAGACCATACCCATCCACAGTTAAATCCTCCATCCACTAGTCATATACCATCATCCACCCTACACTAGAAAATGGAATCCTATAAAGGCTTCCTCATCTACTACCAGTCCATCCACCCAGTCACATTAACAATCACATGATCTATAATCCAATGCTTCCACATCTAAATCAGATAATGAAGTGGCTCTTTATACTGCCCTTCTTATGTCCTTAGAAACTCTTTTCCAATAACTAATCACCACTAACATGATATCTATCCACCCATATGACATCTTTATCCCACAAATATTAATCCCTCTAGGTATAAACTTAATATTATAGCTACCATCGAACCTAGAGGTATACCATTAATCTATGTCAAGATTTACAAGATTATTTCCAAAACCTCATCGACCATATTGACATAGTAATCAAGGATGAACCAGATGAATCTATATCCCTGGGTGAATAAGAATAGAAATTATATGATTCTATTCCAAATCATGATCAAGCCCTTCCCCTTCCAAGACAAGGTCAAAACACCACCTCCATCCTCCATGATTCTTCTATCTTCAACAAATCCTCTATAAAAAATGCATCTACTTCTCGTGTACCAAATATTCATGATACCTTACATGGGCCTATCTTTATTCACTCCATTATCCCTCCATCATCTCCTCCTCATTTATCCCATCAAAAACCCCATCATGATTCTACTAAAATCATAACATCATGTACATAACAGTCAACATTGGAGCTAATATAAGTTTTATCTACATCAAGATCATGTACAACACTAGTATCTGTATCATATTCCTGATCAGAAACATCATCCCTCATAGATATTGTGATAGATAATAATAATGCATGTCTTTTTGAAGATACCTCTAATATAGATACCTCCAATAAGTCACAAAACATACCTTTAGATCCCAATCAAGGGGTTGAAGTTATAACAAAATTCATGCAAGCTTTATCTATTGAATATTGTTTGAGTGAATTTGATCCTACTTTGGATGTGTATCCTACATAAAGTCTCAGTGATCCTTTTGAGATTATTAAGAACTCTTTCTCTAATGTTGAGGTTAGGTATCCTAGTGACCTTTATGATTAATATGCTACCCATTATCCCCTTAATCCATCACACAACATTAATCATCCACCTCTCTTCCATAATCCCTATATCTCACCCCATAAAGGGAATGAACAGGAACATGCATCATTAGATTCCCCTCTCCATTCAAAATATTGTGATAAAAATACAAAGGTCTACAGACCATATTTTAAAAGTCATAAATAATGGTCAAATCATCTTTGATCCCATAAATCAATGTTAAGAAAAGTCAGATCATCAGCCTAATCAAAAAATGTCTTCTCCTAGTGAAGCCCAAAATTTAGCACTAAGGGAATGTCAAAGTAAAAATAATCATAATCTATTAAGTCAAAAATCAATCTCCTTTGGTGAAGCCCAAAATTTGGGACTAGGGGGAAGTCAAATCCAAACCCAATCATTAAATAAAAATAATGTTAGAAGTAATAATCATATATCTAACCATCCTCTTAATGTTTGGATCAAAGAATAAACACATCAAAAGGTCTTGGATCCCTTAATCTCATGTTAACAATTTAAAATATCCCCTCCACCATATCCAATGGTGTATGAAACTATTAAAATCCATTTTTTCTCCCCATCCCATCATATTGTATATCATGATCATATCCCTCCCTCACACACTATATCTCATCATCATAATCATGGCATACCCCCATCCATACCATATCACTAATCCCTCGGCAATAATGCCCCTCATAAGGGTTAAAAAAAACCTAGTTAAAATGTTTGAAGGCCATTAATTCATGAATCAATAAATTCCACCAAAGCATTAATACATCTAATAGCACTAAGATGATCCTTGCATCCTATATCTCTAGAATAGGTGTTAGTTAAATATCTAGATAATATCAACAATCTTCTCACCCTTCTTAAATAAATCAAAATGCTATCCAATAATAAAAAAATGCAATGGTGAAAATCAAATTTTTGGTGCATTAAGAAAGTACCATGATGGAAAATAGTTTTTGACATCATGGTAAAATAATCTATTATTTGCATTGTACCTTAACACTTGGGGGAGTAAAACATCCTTTATAATATATCCATCCCTTGTAAATACCCTCATCAGCTTTGTTTATGTCATCCATCCATCCAATCCATCATCTACCATAATATTGTATTCATTCCCATCTTGACCTTCATAATGGAATGGAAGGTATCTTAAGAAATGTTTTAGAATCATCTTGGCATATCCTCTAATCGATACTTAGGACATTAAACATTTGGTTCTTTCATGATGTGGTTATTGGCATTCCCTAGTCCCTTCTTCATTCATCCTCATCTCCTTTTCCACATCACCCTCATTATTTTGTCATCCCATCCATCATTATATCCATCCTCATCCTACTTTCTAGGCTTAGTATTCCTTTTGCTAATAACCCCTTTTGTATAGTGTACATACATATTCCCAAAATCCATAAAAAGTGAAATATTCTAAAAACCCTAAAAATCATAGAAATTGAAAAAATCCAAAAATAGTCCATATGCCTAATCCCCTAGTCTTTCATCATAGTTGATATCTACCTCTTATTTTCCCATTCCCATCTTTAGATATAACATTTAGTTTTGGAACAAAATGGGAGTGGTCACCCATCTCTCCATTTGTTAATCATATTTTTAATAAGGTATTATTGACACACATAACCTTATCAAATAATTTAATCTATCACCCATCACTTCGCTATAATTGCCTCTTCATATCTAGCACTCATCTAATCCCTATTTTTATAGTATGAAAGGTATTTAAACCCACCACTTCCCTATCATTGTCTCTTCATATCTAGCACCCATCTAATCCCTATTTGGATAGTATGAAAGGTATTTGATCCCATCACTTCGCTACCATTACCTCTTCATACCTAACACCCATCCAATCACTATTTTGCTAGTGTGAAAGGTATTTGATCCCATCATTTCTTACTCTTCTTGATAGATTTTACTCTTACAAGGTTTTGTATTTTGATAATACTTGGTCATCATAATTTCAATATAAAATCACCACATCCCCCTTTGACCACTTTTAGATTCAATTTTTAGATGAAATCAGTATTCAAAGACCTTATCACACCCCCATCATATTATCCATATTCATTCCCACTTATCCAAATCATCGTCCTAGTCCATCACCTAGTTCAAAATATTAAGTCCTAATAATAATCATCATCCTTATTCAATTCTAAATCCAAAATCCATATTCACATCATGATCATCGTAGTCCAACCCATTACTTAATTACTCATCCCATCATTAGACAAGATATTATGACTTGTGTGTGTCACTTGTATGCTTTATGTTGTTTGATTTGTTTGCATGACCTTTTTTTTAATGCATATTTTTATCTATTAGGAAATAAAAAAGGATGCTATGAGGTCACCCAAGGCTACCATAATTCTTTTAGGTTCCCTCAATGATGTATATTTCACCATTTCACCCTTTTTATTTACACTTTGGCACCATGTCCACTTGGTCATCCTGCTAAGTCCTATATTTATTGGATTGCTTAGACTATGATGAGCCTTATGATAGTTATGATGGATTGATCACCTAAACCCTCATCACTTATATAATCATCTAATGATCCTTTTTCTCATCACTAATCTAATACTCTCAACCCATTAGACTAACATCTAATCTTTTATCCTCATCTCATCTTTTGTGTCATATTCTTTAATCACTAACATCATCCTCTAATCACCAATAATAATCATCCTCATTAGTTTTTTCTCCATCAATTGTCATTTATCCTCAATTTAGAAATACATTGACCTGAGGTCTTTTTATACTATGTAGGCATCACTTAGCCACTTTTTAGTGCCCAAGGATAGCCCAGCCATTATCTCTCTCATCTATCCTCCACCAATCTTACATCACTTAGATCTATGAGATATAATATCAATCTATTAACCAATAATCATCCTTAAAATCATCTCCCTAATCTTTTCATCCCCAATGCATCATTATTTATTGGTCTATTTATCAACTATCACTCCTTTAAATGTGTCCTTCCTAGTGGTATCATCACTATTAATCATATTGTGGCTCATTACTTTGATACATTGCAGTCTAATTATTTTCCTTTATTTTTTGGCCACTAGATCATATCCTTTTATATCATCTCCTTTATCATATCACTCAACTTTGGATTTGAGATACACCCATAATTAATTTTATCAAATATTTGTTTTATCTTAGGCAATAACTCTCCCTTGCATGCATCCTTGCTTGGGATATGTCTAAAGCTAGAAACCTTTTATCCTATCATCATCATGTTATGGTTGATTCCCCCTTGGGATGTGTTGATAACTATGATGTAATCCTTCTCACTCCCTATGCATATGTCTTTGTTAGGGGCATCATAAATTTGTAGATCATTGATTAAGTCAATTTTGTTCTTCATCTATCTCAAATCTCACATCTCATCCCCTTGTCTATCCATCTCATCCCACCCATCACTTCTTATTTCGAGTGGCCATCAATCTCATTCTTCCCCACATGTACCCTTGAGGGGACATCATAGTCACTAATATCACTTCCACTTAACATCATCTACTATCATTCATTCATGCAATGGTTTTTATTTGAAAGACCATTACTCATTCCACTTAATCCAATCACAATGCCATTTCAAAGAAGGTAAAAATGTATGCACCTAAATCTGATCGATTCCTTCATTGTCACTAATATTCCTATTATTCAACATTGATTTCATTTATCCTATCTAATATGTTTCATCCCCATTAATTTATCCCATTTTATCTAATCATCACCCTTCATTCCTCTTCATTTACTAACCTTAGTCCTATCCCACTTCTTCATTACCTCCTTTAACAATATCTTAATCTTATCCTAATCTATCTGACCCATTATGTGGGAATTTTAAATTCCCATGGCCCACCTACCCATCTACTAGCCTATTCCTAGCCTCTCCTACACCCCTAGTCCCTAATCATCATACCTAATCCCTATCTAATCCTCCACCTAATCCTAATTAACCTCCTAATAGATTCTAAAATTCTCCAATTATAGAAACCCCTCTATTCTTATCGGTCCTCTCTATAAGCCTCTAAATATAGAGGACTCCAAGAAATTTTAAAATTCCTTTTAATTATCCACCCTTGAACTCCATAATCTAAATTTAAATTTTAACCACTGATTTCTCTCTCTTTATTCTATTTAAATAACTATGTTCCTTCATAGAGGATAATTTAGCAAATCCATGTCTAACTCATAAAGAAATGAATCCATAACATCTCCTTGCCAATCTAATAATTTAATCCATCATAAATAATCCATGATCAAACAACATAATGTCAAAATTCTAAGTCTAAGGTGATCTCAATCCTCTTGTCTCATATTTTATTTTATCCATTTAATCATGGTTTGGATCATTTAGATTTAGGATTATAGTGATGGTTTGAATGGTTTATTCATCTAGTTATATTTAGTCTTAATGGCTCTAGACCCTACTTAAGTTGTTTGATTTTTGGGTTTGAATTACATAGTTAATCCATTAAGCTCAAATTTACATCTATAGAAGGTTTTGGATTTGAGTAACCATGGGGCATTTAATAGTAGAATATTAAGGAAAGATACATAACCTTCATGTTCTGATTCAATATTAGTTGATACATGAATGACATGGACATCATGTTTGAAGGAATGTATTTTGGCCAATGTCTTTTAGTAGTATTGCACATATAAGTCTCATGATTGGGCTTGGCCCATGATATAATTATCATCATATGTGTGGGAAATAGTGCATTCATATGTTTCTATGGCAGAATAAAAAATGGACATGCCTAAGTTGCTAAATTTTCAAGCAAACATTGTTAAAGGATCTTGAAATAGTTTGACCACTCCATACTCATCAAATGTGAAATCATATTTTGTGTAAAAAATTTTGTATGCATTACATGGAGGAGGATATCTAGTGATATCATCAATTATAGGAATGGTACAATCATGTGGAAGTAAAGAAGGAAGAAGCCATTCTGAAATATAAGGAGTTAATTTAGTGGTGTTATAATTATTTTTTAATTCATTAGGTTCATCATCATTAAAATTAGTGAGAGTGACCTATAAATCTGGATTCATGTTAACAAATTTAGGTATAAGTGTATTTTTAATGCATGGAATGGTTGGAATCTGATATTGAGATTTTGGGTTTGGTAGTTATATACTCCATGGATTGGGATCAACCTCATTATTATAGTGTTTGCCATTATGGATGAATTTAATACATTGACTACCTAAGGAGGAAATATCTTGCATATGATGCATCCATGGGCTACCTAGGATATATTGTAAGATATTGGTAAATAAAGAACCATGAGTTTAATCTGTATTGTCTTGGGTCTAATAGTGAGTGGGAGCCAAATACAACCAAGTAGTTTTTCATTTATTTTATCAAATCCCCTACATGTGAGATGTATTTGTATAAAATTATCTTTGATATATCTAATCTATTATATTAACCAAAGAGAGGTAACATTAAATACTAATCTTTCATATATTAAGACTTTTCAAATAAGGGTATTATTGATTGTAATTTTAATAAAGAGGGGTGGATCATTGGCTCAAAAAATAATATATTTCATTAATGATGTATTTTTTAATAAATTCTTTGAATGAATTAGAAGATGTACAAATAGTTTTAATAGTATGTAAGTTTATATGTGAAGGATCTTTAGGATGATTATCTAAATCAAGGGATGGTGGTTCTTCAATTTATCATATTTTTTTCATTAAAAATATATGATGATATTGAGAAGGAACTAACTCCATGAGGGTAAACTTGTAAGGCATTGAATTGAGTTCTTCCAATAAATACCAATGTGATTTAGAAGATGAATAATTAACATGAGGTTTATGAGGTACAATGATTTTCATAAGAATAGGAAAAGTAGAGTGAATTTCTAGTTGTGGGAGTATTTCTTCATTTGGTTCAAAAGGTATGGGTATAGTAGTTTTGGTATCTTTAATAAGTTGTTCTTCGATTGATGGTTTTTAGGTTTAATGACTAGATCTTTCTAGGTAGATTTACATTTATAAGTGACTTTGGTTGCATTCACATATTAGTAATTATTATATTATTGGTCATAATCAGAATTTATTGGACATATATCCTCATTTAAATGTTTTGGGTTAGAAATAGAAAAATATTTTTTAGGTTTACACTATAGAGGTTTGGTAAACTTTTTATTTTGAGAGGATTTGATATAATCATGATGACGTAATTTAATCATAGTATCATAGAAAAATGTATCTCCTAGCATAAAATAAGTAGTGAATTTAATAATCCCATGACATATTTCATGAGAATGATCTACATCAACATGGAACCAATATAATTTGTTAGGGTCATACCATGAAGGGGGCATTATTATAGGTAAAAGGTCTAGAGGAAGATAATAGTTGCTTCATTTTTTGGACTATTAATAGTGTGTGGGAATCAAGGGGATTATCCACTTTGAATACTCTTGATTTTGTTTGAGGAGTGATAGTAATTACATTAGTTCAATTTTTGAAATATCCCTTGATGGATTTATGATTTGGCTCTAATTCTTTCATAAGAAACTCTTGTATTTTATCTTGATCAAGTGTATCATTTAGATTTTGTAAAGAAAAATTTAGAGCCTTATATTGAAGTGAGGGTGTTAACATAGCTATAAAGAGTTTAAATAAATTATCATCATTCATGTTATAATCTAATTTATGAGCCAAATATTTCCATCATTTAATGAAATCATTAATTGATTCAGAGGGTGATTGTTTAACATTGATAAAATGACTAAGATAATTTTTAAAAAGGTCATTATGTTGAAATTCCTTGAGTAAGGCATTAACCAAATATTTTAATTTCTAGATTGAATGTTGAAAATAGTGATTATACATTTCTAGAACATATCTTGTAAAAGTTTTGACTAGAAGTTTGGTGGTGGTGAAGGTGTTTGTTTAAATCCATTATTTTTAGATATTACCAAATGCCTTGAGAAAGGATGCAGGGTCTTTAGTCCCATAATGTTTAATAGTAAGAGAAATATTTCCAATATCAATAGAAATAATGAAATTATCTAAAGGTTCATTTTGAATATTTTAAAGCATCTTGTTATGCATAGGGGGTTGTGGAATGATATTTCCATTGGCATCTCTAAGAGGAGGGATAAAGTTTTGATTATTTTGAGGTAAAATAAGAAGAGGTTGATTATTAGTGTGTAATAATTATTGCTGAATTTACATCATTTGAGATGTATTTGTTATTTTCATAACATTCATTTTCTAGACTATTTGTTCAAGGATTTGAGTAATATCTATTTATACATTTAGATTATTAGGATTTGGAGGGGGAAGCTTAGTGTTCATACTAGGAGGAATATTGGTGTTGTTAATAGGAGGAATGTTCCCATTGTTACGAATATGGATGTTTCCTATAAAATGATTTCCTATGGGATTATTTTTTAAGCTAGAAGTTTGGTGGTGGTGAAGGTGTTTGTTTAAATCATTGATTGCTCCTATAGTGTAATAAAGTAGTTTAGATAGGGTAGTGTCTTTATAAGTGTAAAATGGATCAGATCCATTGATGTCAACATTTTGGTTAATTGGAACCATATTGAAATCCATAGATGAAGGGTGATATAAGGTACACCAAGAGTGAGTATCCTATTAGGTAACTAGGGTAAGAAGGGAATAAAAACCTATGTACCATCTAAATAGATTAAAGTTATCCAAGAAGATTTTAATAGGGGATTTCATGATATTTAGAATAAAAATCTAAGAAGGAGAAAAATTATGAAATTTGGACAAAGTTAGATGGTTACTATACAGAATTGGCTAAGCTATAGTTCATAAAAATAATTGAGTTAGTTAAAGGGTACACAATCAAATAGATGGAAAAATTTTGAATGTTGAACTAGTAAACTAAGTTTTGTAATAAGGTAAACATAAAAATGGGTAGGAAACAAAGTAGAATGGGTCAATTGTGTTATGTGAGAAAATAAATAGAGTAGCCTATCAGAGATTGATTTGAATGAGTCAACTATGATCTATGGGAAAGAAAATAGAATAGATTGTAAGAGACTGAGTCGAGTATTCACCTATGTTTTGTAGGAAAACAAATAGAAAAACCTATAAGAGACTGAGTTGAGTGAGTGGAATATGTTCTATAAGAAAGCAAATAAAATAGACTGTAAGATATTGAGTTGAGTGAGCTGATTGTGTTTTGTAGGTATCAAAAATTTGGAATGTTATAAGGTTCAAACTTTTTCTCTGCAAAATCTATTATGTAATACTTGCTTGATAATTTTTATTTTTTATTTTTTTTAAATTTAGAATGTTATAAGGTTCAAACATGTTCTATAGGTAAGCTAAAACTAGTTTCAAATATGTTAAGGATGAAAGGGGTCTGTATTGGTGATGGTACAAGCTTAGTATTAGGGCCTACTTCCTCACTTTGCAATCTCATAGAAATAAGGGTGTCAGGTGTTTTTATAATATACCATCAACCATGTATTTATACTTAGCCAAAAAATTAAATAATCTCCCCCATTGGTGATGAAATCCAAGTAGGTAGACATGGGTAGAATTTTTTAAATGCTTATTTGATATTTTTATGATTTGGTAGTGTGTGAGGGAAGAATGTGACTAATTAGGTAAATTAACCTTCCTAGTTATAATATGTGAAATACTCTAAGTAATCAAGTAGATAAATGAAAAATGAATTAATTACTACCAAAGTGGGTTAATTTTTTTACTTGAAAAATACATACTATTAGGTCAATTGGGTCAACCTGGCACATAAATAGTACAAAACATAGTCGAGTAGGTTGACTTTGTCTATTGAAAAAGAATCCAAAGAAATGTAGCTAAATAAGTAAACTAAGTTTCCTTGGAAAAAATAAGTTACATAACTAAGTTGACCCAGTCAAATTAGTTTATTGTAAGGTTACAGTTTTATAGAACTGAAAAACTAGGAAAAATAGGACTGAAATTTGAAATTTGAAAAATAATGGGAAAATAAATTTGAGAAAAAGAAATAACTATAATGTTTATATTGAAATTCACAAATTAATATGAAGTCAATTGGATCAATTTAGTAATGTAATGAATATGTTGAATTGTTGTTTTTAAATTGTGTTTTCCAGATAAGGGTTTGAACCTGTAAGATAGAAAGTTAAAATAGAGTTGAATTAGTCGACTGAGTTTGCATAAAGATTAAAAATTAAAATAACCAAATGAACCATGTCAAAAGAATTGATATATTATTATAAACATAAATTTTTATAAAATTTAAGAAATAAGATGAAAATCTAAATCGATAGGATCAATCTAGTGTGCTAAGATGGAAATTTTGATCACATAGAGATGAACAAGATCAACAAGATCTCCTTAGTTGTAAAACTTGTAAAATGATGCCTTATGTCAATTAAATTTAAAAATTATAATATGAGCTACAAAGGTTATAGAATTGGGTCGATTATATCAATCCACTTATCTATAAAAGAAAATGACTTGCATACAGAGCCAAACTAGGTTGATTGGATAGATGGAGTATTGAGACCTATGTACAAACTATTATACTGAGTCAATATAATCAATATAGTAGAAGGGAAATAAAATTTAAATATTTTCAAAGGTTATTTCACATCATATTCACCATAATTTATGCAAGCAAAATTTAAGATGATCTAAAGATCAATCCTAACTCGAAGAAGGTAAATCAACTAACTATACCACTAACAATACTTAAATAATCAGGGTCATGACCAATATGGATTTTCTAAACCTACCTAAGGGATATATTATCATATAATATGGCTAGAGAGGGTTTTAAATCCTCTATTCAAGCAACACCACATAATAACCCTATCTAGGTATAATAATAATGTGATAATAAACTAAATCTAATCTAGTGCTCACTAAATCTTATGGCACAGATGGGGGATAAACATAAAAATTAAAAATTTAATCAAGTTAATGTTGAGGTAATCCTAAGCATGGAGAGAAAATACATTCATTAGCCATTATTCATGCAAATCTATCTACTAAAATAAGAGTAAGAGTTAGGAATACTTACCTTGAAGATGAACCTATTGAGCCTCAACCTCTCCCTTGGCCAATAGTGCTTTGAAAAATGTTGTTGTGTATTTTTGAAGAAACTAAGGATGGAAAATGGAATATAGTCTAGCCAAGGACCTCATAGTGAATCTCAAGCTTACACAAGACAAAGGTTCTCCTCTAAGAAGCATGAAACCCTAAACAATGACTCCTCAAGTAGAATGGCAAAAATGAAAATAAATAAGCATAAATGAATGATTAACTCTATTAGAAATGAGTTGAAATAGGGGTATATATACCTTGAATTGACCCTAATCCCTTATATAATTTTAGCCAATGAAATTGACCCAATTGACCTTGTCATGTGAGAATGGAGTTGTTAGGTCTCAAATTAAGTTGGCTTGGTCCGACTCAATCTTGTAACATGCATTATTTACAAAAATAGGTCAAACCATTTGAATAAATTTATAAAATAGTAAAAAGAGGTTTTACTTAGGTAGGGGTTTTTTGAAGTAATGAATTACTTAGAGAAGTGTGTGAGAAAGGTGTAAAAGCTTAGGGAAACATATAGGAGGCTTTTGTATTGGTTTTAGGTGGTGGTATATGGAAAAACAATCTTGAAAAGCACCAAATATCTTCCCACTCCTTTCTTAGTGTACCCTTTAAGGTGTGCACTCATAGAGATTAAGGTTAAAAAGGTTCTTGTAGAAGAGAAAGAATTAATAATTGATAAATTTTTAAAAATATTATGTGTATACAATCATTGCCTAGTAAGAATCTCTACTTCAAGCATGTAGGGAGGATGAGACATGTCAACTCCACATTTTATTTACTCTACAATAGTTGTTATGACTACCCTTATAATCATGCATGTCCAATATGTAACATATGCATCCATATAGTGGGTTGATTCCATACATAGTCATAACATCGATAGCATTCTCGATGTATCTATTATGTAACACATGAGTTGTAGCAAATTGTACCATTTTCCCTATTATTTATTATTAAATAGAAGTTTTATTTAATATAAGTAAGACACCTAATCCATTAAATGTGTATTGATTTTTATGTCTAAATACATCTCAGTGCATTCACTCTACATAACCAAAATTAGGTGTCCCCCACACACTTGTCCTTAGGCCCTATAGTATGGATAATTGGTATTAGATCTAGTGTCTCTTTTCCTTTCTATGGCTATAACCACATGAGCACAATGAGAGAGAGAAAGTCTAATAGTCATTTATATCTCATAAATTCCAAACTAATGTCATAATAAAAGAGAAATGGCTAAAGCTTAGAAGTAACCTAAGTTAGCCTAAAAATTTGAAGGCTCATAATTGATGAAATATAAGCACAATGCATCAAATTTATCAATAAATTATATTAATTGATGATGTAACTCAACCTGATGCCTTTGCATCCATCTACACAATATGTTTGATATTGGTTTCAATAATAAACACCCTTCAAAGTACAAGTCAATCTTGACATCCCTCTATCCATAGGAAAGATCAATGCTAAAGTATTGGATTCCTAGATTCAAAAACTCAAGGCTTAGTTATTATTCAATTCCTTCATTTATTTCAGGAATACCTCCTTCATAATATTGAAGATGTCTATTCTAGTTGTTTACTTGTGGGATACCTTCAGTACATAGTGTGCACAAGAGTGTGTTCCAATCGAATCATGGAAGACTTTTGTCAATACACTAAAGGAGGAATATTACCCTCTCCAACACTTTGAAAATGAATATATCAAGTTATAAAAACTAATTCAAGGATCAATAAGTGAAGGACATGCCAACACATTGCATGAATACTCTACATACCTATAAGAAAACTTGAGAGAACAACATAAGGTGTTGAAGTACATCAATGAACTCTTGACTTATATCTATGCGATGATGGAGTTCATAAATTATGAAACTTTGGGTCAAGCATATCATAATGACACCGAGATCTAATTCAAGTAAAATATGAATCAAGATTCCACATCTTCATCCAATGTAATGTGTAAGGGTCAACCCTCGCATAACTCCACATCATAGCCTTATGAAAAGAAGAAAAAAACTTCTCACAAAAGTGAGAAACCTCAAAAAAATGCACAATAATAGAAGGCTCCTATGCCTTCTAATTCAAATAAAGGAAAGAATAAGTCTAATGATAAGTGGTGACACCACCATCACTCATCCACTCATGATTACTTTGAATGTTGTGTACAACAATTCTTTCCCACACAATTTGCATCAGGGATTGCATCAATGGAAAACATTGATCTAGATGCCTCTTGTTTAAGTACCACTTATAGAAGATAAATCACACTCTAACAACATGTACCACTCACATAATGTCATAGCAATATCAACTTGATAAGTTACTAGAGTAGTATAGTGAAGTCTTTATAGATCCTGAAGGCCTTCCAATGTACCTTATAGTAAAGCACCACATAGATTTGGTTTCTATATCCACTCTTTTAAATAGTCACTTGTATCATAGATTAGTTTGAGAGAATTAAAAAATTTAATTTCAAATACAAGAGCTCCTTGATCAGGGTAAGATCAAGCCTGGATATTCTCCTTGTGGGAGTTTGATATTCCTTGCACCAAAAAAAAGTGGATCTTGGAAACTTTGTATAGACTATCACGTAGTCAAAAAAATAATGGTGAATAATTAGTACCCATTATCATGCATTTATGAACTTTTAGACTAGATTTGAGGTTCACAATACTTCACCAATATTGACTTGAATTTAGGTTACCATTAAGTTCCAATCCATAATGAAGATGTCTGGAAGACAACATTTAAGACATGGGAAGCATTGTATGAATGGTCGATCATGAATTTTGGCCTACCTAATGTGCCAACTAATTTCATGTGCTTGATGGATGATCTATTCAAGACTTTTCTCAAATCCTTCATCATCATATACCTGGATGACATTATCATCTTCACAAGGAATTGGGAGGATTGTTTAGAGCACATCTCACACATCTTAGACACCTTAGATCAACATAATTTATAGGCCAACTAGGCAAAGTGTACATTTGGTGTTGTGCATATTTAGTCCTTGGGATGCATCATTGATCACATAGGAATCTGTGTAGATCCAAAGAAGATAAAAGTGATCCAAGATTGGCCTACTCTACACAATCTCATAGAATTAGGTATTTTTATTGGACTTAATAAATTCTATCGTAAGTTTGTCCTTGGTTTCTCATATATTTATTGGGATCTCATCTAAATAACACATTTAAAATCCAAGTTCAATTATACTCATGAATAAAAGTGCACTTTTGAGGCAATAAACTAATGCCTCTATCTATCCCCTATTCTTGTAATGCCTAAAATTACACATTCTTTCAAAATTCACATTGATGTATCTAACTATACACTTAGTGTAGTTCTCATGAAACATAGACATCCAATCACATACCACATAGAGATGTTTGGTGACATGGCAAAAAGTTACTCCACCTATGAAAATGAACTATATGTTATTTTTAAGTAATTAAGTAATGGTGACACTATATTCTAGGGAAGGAGATAGTTATTCATTTAGATCATAAGCCAATTTAATTCCTATAGACACAGATCAAGATAGAGAATGCATGATACATGAAATGGATTATTTACATGCAATAGTTTTATATGGTGATAAAGAATAATAAAGGGAAGGATAATAAGGTATAATATTATCTTAATATACCACTAGTTCACATGTTCATCATGGTGTTGGACATGTATGACCATAACTTCAAAAAATGGGTATCCCTCTACTCAATTGATCAAGACTTCATAGTGACTCACACCAGCCTAGTACAAGGTAAACAAACTCAAGATTTCTACTTATCTAACTAGCTTCTCTACAAGTTAAGACATCTCGATATTCTTGGTGGTGAACCTTCCCCATGACTCATCTAAGAGTCACATTATGTCAAGACCTTAAGACTCTTTGATGTGATAAAGACTCTAATCACATTATAGTTTCACTTATTCTAGTTGCACATATACATAGACTTTGAATGCCACATCAAGACTTGCATTCCTTATTACATCACCAAACCCATGAATAGGAATCTAGGACTTTACACACCTTTATTGATTCTATCCATACCATGAGAATCTATTAGCATGGATTTCATGACTAGGTTTCCTATGATGAGATGCCAACATAATGTTATGTTCATTATAGGGGATAAGTTTTATAATATGGATATCATGATCACTTACAAGAAAAACATTGACATATCTGGCACTATACAACCCTTATTCAACCATGTTTGGGTTCATTTTGGGATTCCAATAGCCATAATCTATTATTGAGATCCATAATTTGTAATTCACTTTTGGAAAGTATTTTGGGACTTGATGGGTATGCATAAGGACCAATCAATGACTTTGAATCCATAGACAGATGGGAAAACTAAAGTGGTCAATCACACACTTGTTCATCTTCTATAAATGCACAACCACACACATGATCTCATTTAGGATGACAATCTCTTGTACATTCAACATGCTTATAAAAAATCCCTTTACATCTCTATGGGTCACAATCCATTCTAGACATCTCTTGGGTTTCAACCTTATGCACCTCTAGACATCTCCTACCACACACTAATTAGCATTGGGTCATGCACACAGGAATAAGAAATAGTTAAAGCTAAGAAGTTTTTATGACATATCTAGTATTTTCATTAATAAGGTTAGTATATTATCTCTTGCACATAAGTACAAGGAGAACCATGATATACATCACATACCTCATGCATTTTAAGTTGGTGATAAATTTTGGTTTCACCTTCAGAAGGAATGTTTCAAAGGTCCACATTGAAAGATCAAGCCTCTGGATTATGGTCCTTACACCATTTTATGTATAGTTGGTGAGAACACCCTCATTATTGATCTACCTTTGTACTTAGACATGCACCTAGTTTTCAATGTGGACATTTTCAATCCCTACACTCTCTCACTTATTGAGCCAATAATGACATAATATCCTTCTGATTTAGATCTTCAACACTTTCACCCCACAAAGTAGGACCATATCATTGAAGTAATATACACACTCACATGCCATGACACACATCAAATTTTTTGAGTGGTCAAGGTTGGACAATATGATGATCAAGCTAATTGGTGCACTTCTCAACAACTTTAAGTGTAGTTTCCTCACATGTACATTGATGCAATAGAGACCATTGCTCTTCAAGAAAGGGTGAATGATTCATGTGAAACCTTTGAATATATAAACACACCCCTTATTTTTTATTTTGAACATATCTCACACCTCTCACACAATCATATGCACTCATTTTCATGAAGCTTACTCATATTCTCATACACAAGTCTCATTTTTTCTCACATACTTATGTGCAATGATCACCTTAGATCAAATCCTACATATCTCACTACACACTCAGCTCACAATCTTGCATGTCTTACTAGCATATGCTAAAAAACTAGCCTACTCTATCAGGCCCCACTTTAGCATAACCACATTTTAACCTACCCCAACTGTATGCCTCGACTAGTGACCCTACATCAACTGATAATCTTAAGATTGATTATTATTAGCAGGTAGTTGATATTCTCAAAATCATGACCATTAGTGAATAATATATAATTGTGTGACCAAATCAATGGTCATCACATAATTGAAACCTCCACCATTATCATGCAAGGAGGGTAAGAGGTGTCAACTCTACCTTTATTATACTCTACAAAATTTATTGTGATTACCCTTGTAATCATTCATGTTAAATATGTAATATATGCATCCATCTAGGGAGTCGATGTCATTCATAGTCATAACATAGATAAAATGATACACATATTTATTCTATAATGCATGAGCTATAACACATTGTACTATTTTACATATTCTTTACTGTTGAATAAAAGTTGTATTTCCTAAAAGTAAGACTTTATCTCCATTTAATGTGTTTTTATTATTCTATCTAAATAGATTTTAGTGCATTCACTGTACACAACCAAACTTGATTGTCCCCTACACACTTGGTCCTGGGACTCATGGTGCAGATCAGATGGAGGTAAGAATAAAAATTCAAAGGTATTAAGGGAAAAACTAGGGAGTGCTTGAGTAAATGGAGGTAGGGACATAGTAGGAGGCACTAATGAAAGGATGACTCACCTCTCTCTCTCTCTCTCTCTCTCTCTCTCTCTCTCTCTCTCTCTCTCTCTCTCTCTCTCTCTCTCTCTCTCTCTCTCTCTCTCTCTCTCTCTCTCTCTCTCTCTCTCTCTCGACAAGTGATTTTTTTACACTCCATGCATCTTCTTATGTATGATCATAATAAACCAATTTTGATGGTATTTTAATCATGTTGTTATAGTTAGAATTATTCAACTTTTTGGGGTCTTAATATATGTCATAATATAGACCATCTAGTCTACTATGGAATTTTGTTATTGTTGTCTTAATATATGTAAAAAGGTGGAAGTGTTTGAAACCACACAACCTATTTGAAAAAAAACCTTATTGAGATATTGGCATAATAAAACACCATGGTGATGGGATCCATAAATGTAAGATTTAAATATTGATGGAATATAAATTTACTTATTTTGTTTATTTGCAAATATAGACTCAAAAACATCTTTCAGCTTTAACCCAACATGTGCTAAAATTTAATTTTTGGTATGTGGTATAAAGATCTAGCACAAATTTGAAAATACATTTTGGTAGATGTTGTTCTAGGGCATGACTCATTAATAAAATATTCAAAGGTTAATACTTATAGGTTTTGAATTTTAAATTCAATAAATAAATTTGGTTAAGCATGATAAGGTCAATTATAGATGCATGTGAATTGTTTGTCAAAATGTCTCAATGTAATATGATGATTTAAGTAGTTAAAATTTAATTTGTCAATTTATGCATATAATGGTAATAACAAGTACTTCATAAAATTAATCATAGGTCTATTTTAGACCCGTAGGTGGTATCAACAACCACCTAAAGGCTTAAAAATGGTAGTGAGATAATCTTAAATCATCTATGTGAACATGTAGCCAGATAACCATAAACCTACAAGTAAAGTAATGTTTGTTAGTATCATTATTTTGAATAATTAAAGGGGTTTTTAAATCCAAGTTATTAATATTGAAACATGATTAAAGAGAAAAAGGATAAGCATGATAGTTACACATAATGAATTTATATAGTTGTAGCATCATGTTATAGTTTGTTTGTTGGTTGTACCTTACTTGTCATTACACCAAACTGACTTAGAATAATTAATTGATAAGAAGGGCATCAAAATAAAGTTACAAATATAGGTTCATGTTCATTGTATATTTAATTAAGCATACTTATATACAATTATTCAACCATCTCCTAAAATTAGTGAATTACTAGACTATGTAGGAAATATAGTAAATATCCCAAGTCTTAATTAAGATTTTCTTGATATCAAGTGGCATTATTAATCATAATTCTAAAATAATAAAATAAATTATTTAATTGGATTATGTATATGGACACTACTGATAAAAAGGGAAGTATAAAAATTTATCAGCGCATGGATAAAACACTTAGATTATTTATTAAAATGCAGATAATAATGTAATACATAGAATATCATTTAGTTGGTTGAATCTAAATCTACCTCAAGTTTAGTGAAGGAAATGAACATATTTTGTGTTTAGTAAAGAGATGTTGCATTATTAGGATCCTTTTATTTAAAGTTAAAGTAGTTATAAGGTTCCATTGGGTAAGGGTAACATAGAAATGACTTGAAATTAGAATCAATAGAGAAATGTTAAATTCAAGGATTTTATGTCAAAAACACCCATATGTGTGCGTAAGATGGTATTTAATAACTCAATCATGTATATTCATTTTTAGATATATAGAACTAAGCATAATTAGTTGGAATATGTTTAGATTGATATCATGAATAAGTAATTTTAGTTTTCTTGTGTTTACATGTTTAAATTCAGTCACTTATATATAATGTAATCTTTATGTAGTGTCAATGGAAGTCATACATTAGAAATTAATAGGTTTTTTTTTGTATTGATTTACCTTTTGTGAATGATGTTATAATACTTACCTACAATCTAAAAATATGTTGATAGGTATACCAATGACTATAACATAAGTTTGTAGGTCTATTTTTAAAATTGTAAGTAGTTATAACAGCCACCTACATGCCCAAATATGACCTCCTTTACTTTTTGATACAAGCAAAGGCCTGTTATTTATTGTTGTGATCATATAAGGATAAGAACAAATTGATAATTATAATACTTCATGGTGCCTTTGGTAGAATAATATTAATGATTGATTATCGTTATTATATGACCAAGGCATCATCCATTCACTATAACTATATTTTATCTACCTAAGTATTATGCATGTTTTTGAAAAGATTATTTTGGTGTGAGATTGTTCTTGTGTCTAATCTATGAGAGGTTAAATGGTATCTTTTACAATAACAAAATTATTCCTAGCAAGCTAAAATTGAGTGTTTATATTGTAAACTTGCTAATTACTACCATGAATTTTGGTTGGGTAATTCCTTACAGGGTGGAATATAATTTATAATTTAGAAAGAATACATCATATAAATAATATATAAATTGTGTATGTAGTTTGTTTTCCTTTCTCATGTTGTTATGTTTTAGTATAATTATGGAAATATAATATCAGTAGGGATACTCTTTTTATATTATTAATGTTTTGAGTAACTCTCTTGTCACCCTATTATTAAATAGGGGGATGGATGTGGATGAGAAAATAGTTCTTAGTTTTATACTAACATGAATTATCCACTATAGGTCAAGAATCATTTGAATATAGTTGGAAATCAAGAGTTAAATTACCATTGATGAATGTATTACTCTGGTGTATAGAAGACTATGTTGACTTTGTTCTCTCTCACTTTGGATATATTATTACGTATTATCTTTAGCTTTCTTGGGCATGATTTATTATTGTAATGATCTATTGAAAAGAGTGTATTCTTAATATTGCATTCCTATACTTGATACATCTTTTTGAATACTCATAGATTGAGTTATGTGTGAAATTAAATAAGGAATTATTATGTCATGTGTTTTTGTGAAATGTTGATATTGAAGTTTAAGGATTTATTTCCTTCTCATAAGACCTAATGGGAGGACCTTGAGTGAGTCATGAGCTAATTGTGTTACTCTTAATTACTTTTTCATGGTTGTCTCATTCTTAATTATGTATGAAAAATAAATGCCTATGATTTCTAGTCCTTAAGCATGCTTAAATCCTAAGTAGATACCAAAGTTAAGTGTTTAAATCCCTTTGAGTATAAGTTATAACCTTGCCTTTGAACCAAGGACCTTGGGTTAACGCCTGAAGCTATTATCCTGGTAAACTATAATTTTGAAGATCTTTTGATATCTTGAGATTTTTAAATAATATATGTGGTATTATGCTTGACTTATATCTTTTGAGTTAGCCTCTTTAACTAGAGAAATATTATGTCATGTCTCATTTCATGACATATTTTAATTTGATGATTGGAAGAGAATTATCACCCATTTTGACTAATTAATAAGAAAAATAATTGAATGATGGCTATGCCTTATTTCATGCTTTACTTGATAAACTTATGCCTTGGCATCCTCCTTGTGAATGCCAGTATCTAAGGGGAGAGTTAGAATATATTGAATAAGAGTGACATATCCCTTAATACCAATATCAAAATTTTAGTGTAAGGATTAAAATTATATTCCACTTATCAAACCCATTTAAAGGCTAAGTGGTGAATAATAATGAAAATGGGATTAGCCTTCAGTTTTCAATCCATAAGGATAGAACTATCAACCCTCCTTAGAGAAATGTTTTTTATGGTCTAAAAATTATTAATCCCTATTTCAGATGATAATAAAACAATGGAGAGCCTTAATATTTGAGTTGGAACTAACTATGGAACAATGATGAGCTTGACCACTCTATATTAATAAGTTCATAAGAGTTATGTTCATAGATTGTTTAATTCATTTCCCACTTCATAATTATGTGTAATTAATGGGATTAGAGAATGGATAAAAGAGTCTTCAAGGTTAAATATAATTTTAAATAAATGGACAATCTTTGATTTTGTATCTAATTCAATGAGGGATCAATTTTTATTTGAATCTTTTTGTATATGTGAACAATCTTACCCTCTTATAGAAAGGCCTTCCTCGAATCGAAATAATGAAGGGTATTAATTGTGACTCCAAAATATGTTAGATTATCTTAAAGTAATCACTATGGAAGTCTAGGGTGGATTTGAGGTAATAGGGTTTATATTCCTCTCGGTTGTGTTGGGATTAAATGACTTTATATTATGAAGTTTTATGACGTCATATATTGAGTTGGTAACCTAGGTTATTCTTGCATCCTAGTTTGTCCATGACTTGTTGAGAGTCTTAGACATAGAGGTGTTGAATTGGTATCTATATTTAAGTATATAAGATTATCATGACTAATATGGAGTAACTAGACTTCATATTCAAGCTGAAGACAAATTTATTCTTAACATGCAAATGCAAGTTAAATGGCTTAAGTGTGTTTGGTCTACCTCTTCTTATCATAATAAACAAATTTATCTTTAAAAATAATATGGGGATTTTTTTGGTACCCAACTAGAAGGATATAACAATTACAAGGCATTTTCCCACTCCTTTCACTGAGGAATTTCTTGAGGGAGTGGTAAGCTGTGAGATTTATGCCTTTATTGATAGATTTTTGGGCTATCACTAAGTGAAAATTAAAGAGTAGTACAACAGAAAAAAAAAATATTATAAAATGTGGTTTGTTTGCATATAATGTCATGCCATTCAACCTAAATAATACACAATCCATTCTCTTGTGCATCATCATAGCAGTCTTTAAAGAATGTGTTAACCATTTTAGTAAAGTATATTTAGATGACTAGACAATGTATGGGCTAGTGAATGACCATCATGAAAACTTGCACCTCATTTTCAAGTGATATTACCAAATTTAAATTTCTCACAATTTGAATAAGTTCATATTTGTGATACCCTTTAGCACATTAAATGGCCATGTGATTTTTAAGGATGATTTATTTTACAACCCTATTAATGTGACCATCATTATCAAACTTGAGGCATTGACCACTAAATGGTAGGTGCACATGCTTTAGGGAATATTGACTAATAATATAACTTTATTCACCATAATGCTATGATTATAACACCATTACATGAATTTATATGCAATAATGGTCCATTCATTTAGGGTGAGGCACAAGAGGAGACATTTAAAACATTAAATAAGAAACTCTCAAGTGTGCTAATCTTTCAATTACCAAATTAGATGAATCCCCTTCATGTACATGTTGACATGTTGGGTAAAATGATAGGTGCCATCCTATCATAATTGGGTGATAATAGATAGACCATCCAATTTACTTTGTCTATTGGAAGCTTATGATAGCTAAGCATCACTACATAACCATTGAGCACAAGACACTCATAATGGTGTATGTGATGTAAATTTTTTATAAGTATCAATTGGCCATGACATTTATATTCTTCATGGACCATGAGGTATTGATGAAAGTTGTAAATAAGATGGTATTCCACAAAAGGATTTATTGTTAGATCATGTTATTTTAAGAATTTTAAACTGTTATGGTTGTGAAAATTGTTAAGCAGAACTTGGGTCCTAACCATTTATCACACATTAATATAGATGAGGATTCATAGAACATTGAGGATTCCTACTATATTATCTATTTTACATGGTCTAATCATCACTAAGGATATTAAATATATTACTACTTATCTCATACTAGTTATTTCTCCCAACAACCTTTCTAATAAGGAAAATAAATAATTGGTTATTTACATTACCCCATATTAGCTCATTAGGTGTGAAATTTACAAGATAAATGATGATGAAGTATTTATAGGTGTATCATAAAACATGAGATTTCAACGGTGATACACAAATGACATGAAGGCATTGCAGGCAGTCACTTTTCTAGGCAATCTATTGTGCACAAGACCCCCTTTTCTAGTTTATGGTGGCCTACCTTATTTCAATATCGTAAATAATATGTGCATAAATGTGATGTTTAAAAATATATTTGAAAAACCAACCATGGGTATGAGATACCTTTGATACCCAACCTAGCCTAGGAACCATTTGAAAAGCAAGATGTTGATTTTATGGACCCATTATCTTCAACTATGCATATGATCAATGCACACTATGTTATTATCTCCACTGAGTATTTCAATCAGTGGGATAAGGTAACACTAAAAATTAAATAATATAAAAATTAGTGTACTTCCTATGAAGAATATCATTAGTTGATATGGGTGCCCTTTGATCTTGACTAGTGATCTATATACTCATGCCATCACTGAGGCCATGTGCATCCTATTGTTTGATTTCATGGTTGTGTTTCACAAGACTATCCCATACCACCCATATGAAAATGGGACCATGAAATATTTAAACAAGATTATTATTAATATTTAACTAATATTTTTGATCTCAAGTGCAAATATTGGGATTATCATGTTTCATCAGTATTATGGCCCTACAAAAATGATATACAATCACCTTAATAAGTTCACTCATTTTTACCTTGTATTGAAGATAGAAACAGTTATTTAAATGGAATTTTTAGTTACATATTTATTCAAAATTTGTGGGTTGACTACATAATAAGGTGTCAATTAATTCATGCCTTGAGGACCTAATGCAATTAGATTAAAGGTGCACCATATTTTGATTGATCTAAACCATAGAAAAGTATTTGCATGACCAACACATTAATGGAAAGATATTGCTTGAAGGAACCCCTATCTTAATCTATGATTCCAAGTAATTGAAGCACCTAGGGAAGTTTCAAATCCATTGGCTAGGGCCCTACATAATCCATGATATTATAGATATTGGTACATGTAAGCTTCACACCTTAGATGGAAAAATGCTACTTGGGAATTTTAATAAGAGCTGAATCAAGCCATACCATGCATAATGTGTTTGATCCATGTTTTAATAAGGCATATTACATTTTTTATTCTCTATTTTTTTTTGTTTAGTAGGATAGTATACTATAGATTAAGTCATGTGTTCAATGTTTTTATGTTGTAGTATTTTTAATAAAGTTCACATCTTTGTCTAACCAATTGTACTTTTGGGTGAATGTTGTTATGATTTTTTTTAAAGTTCCTCTCTTAATGATTTTCAACACACATATAAGGTGTATTGAAGGGTGAAAAATTCTAGGAATCTTGAAGGTTTATTTTTACCTTGGTGATCATGGAAACATTATTTCTAAATATCTTTGTGAGTTTGATGTTGTTTTGTCAACATGAAAGTACTCTTAAAATATTTAAAGTAACATCATTATATTCACATATAATATACTAGGGACTTGTTAACATAAATATACTCACTTCAATGGAGGACCAAGCATAAAATTTGGTGTGGGGTAGGGGTACCAAGTTGTTAAAGGAAATAAAAATATTAGATGCATAGAGGGAAATTGACCAAGTATCCAGATACATGAAAGAGTTTTGTAGGGAAAAGAAGGGTGTGAGGAGTGGAATATAAAAATAAAGAATTTAATAAAAATAAGTAAGGTAAAGGTCACACTAAAATGAGATCTACATAATATAGCATCAATAGAATAAAAAAATCTACTTTTCATGTAACTGTGTTAGTTGTCATGCACTGGAGTAAATACAAATGTTGGTGGAACAACTAGAGTAAATAAAAGTGGTTAGGAATGTAAATAAAAATTAATATGAGTAAAATAAATGAATTCAAATGGGTTAAAGTTATGATAACAACATCTAAGCCATATGGATCATATCATTAAAGGAATATTGTTGGGAAGTTTAATACCCATGACACAAGTCATTTTTCTCACCTTTCACTTTTAATAATATTTTGAGACACCACAAGAGTACTTTTCATGTAGATATCTAGACAAAGGAAATTAAGAATAGGGTGAAAGACTTGAGACATTTAAATCACTAAATCTACAACACCAAAATATTGTTCATTGATTATGACAAAAACATGGTTAAAAATTTGAACTAGGAAGGAGTTGGAGGTAGTTTTAGCTTTCAACTGACATGTTCCACCATTAGATATATTTGAAGCTCATTGATAAATTATACCTTATCATTTCCAATGGTAAGAAGGCATGTCAATATTAGGATTTTTAAGAGAGTAAATTTTCCAAGGTTTGCATGGGAGGATTTAGACCCATGAAAAATAAGAATTAGAAAGCGTTAGGGTCCATAGAACCCACATTATCTAAAAGTATTAAATTCACATGTATAGAGGAAGAATTGAAAACATAACCAATGCACATTAAATATTTCATTATTGAAGAGATAGAGAAGTCATTAGCACCAAAGTCATTGAATTTTATAGAGATGCAGTACCTAACCATGGTGCCATATGAAGAAGAGTGGGATTCCAAGGTCACATAATGTGAACTCAAAGATTATAACCATTAAGGGGGTAATAATGAGATAGACCTAATAAATGAATACATGGTAGATACTAATAAAAATATTGTAGATGGCACCAGGTTGTTTGATGTAATTTTTAAACAAACTCTTTAAAAGGTGGGAGTGCTCTAGTTATTTGATCTCACCTATGTTGGAAAACTAGATAAGTTAGTGAATTTCTTGTTATCATGCATTCATGATAATTGGATCTATTTTTTCATGTGAAAAATGAAGATCTTGACAATGTGCATCAATAAATGCACTAGACTTCCATACTTAGGCAAAGACATTAGATAAGCACTTGTAGATATAATAGAGGTAGAGAGGGTCACTTAGCTCTTAAACTAAAAGAAGGAAAAGTTTACTTTTCCTATATAAAAAATTTTTTATTATGAAAAAATGATGACCATTGGAATCATGAGAAAAAATATAGTTGGCACTGGAAGATGAAGTGAGATCAATAAAAAATTTCTCTGTATTACACAATAAATGGATTAGGGTATCCTTTACAACATCTTAAATTTCATTGTGAACTCCATCATTGAGGTCAAAAATAAATCACAAAATATTGGTGAAGTCTTCAGGAGGGGTGCAATTTTTATGTTGTTGATGCTTAATGAGATTGGGATCCCTGATGGCTATGGATAAAAGATATGGTCCTACCCTTTGGAGGAAAATTTTATAGCCAAGAGATACCATAAGCCTATATGTAATAGTGTTTATATTAGGTAGTACAAAGCTAAGATGGATATGTGTTTAGACAATATGGTTCTAGATTTTTGGAATGAGTGGTGAATCCCTAGTAAATTATCAAGTGTATGCCTAGGATGGGTTGAGTTTTTTTGTAATTTAACTCTAAAGTCTTGCTAAAGTGGCTCAAGGTGCCATATTACTTTAGTATGAGCTACTTTTTGGAATCCATTGTAAGCATAACCAATACACATCATTTCTCAATATAAATGGTGGAAAAAAATTATTGACATGCCTTAAGGATAATGTTGGACTATCTAGGTAAAGTTATGCCAAAGGATGAAGATAACTCAAATGAAAATTGTGCCATTGAGACTTTGTAAGAGGTGATAATAAAGAACAACTTACATAGGTTGTATTATATGCTAAATCTAAGGTGTAAAGATAGAGGTTTAACAAAATAAAAACTAGAGGTTACAATCAATCCAAAAATATCTAAGAAGAATAAGTTTAAGAAAAGGAATATCGAGGTGTTGGAGGCTATACCTGAAGACTTTGAGTTTAATTAGTTTGAATAAAATACCATTTCATGTCCTAAATGGTAGGCATGGATACTCATTCCTACACCACCTACCAAGAAATACACACTCAAGGATACCCAAGTACCTATACTAGATGTATAAGTAGGAATGATGGTGATGTAAAAGAGAAATAATGTAGCTATTCATAAGATAATACATAAGAGAAGGTGTGGAGGATACATAGAGCATGTAGTACATTCAAATAAATCTAGAGAAAGGAGTCAAGACTACACTGAAAATATTAGTAGAGATGGAATCAATTATAAGTAGTTAGAGTAAGTGTACAGCAAAAGAAGAGAAGGGTGAGCCTAACATGACTAGAAAATAATGAAAAAGAATCAATAACTCCATGCCTGAGATTATTGAAATTGAAAGGTCATAAGAGATGAGGTCAAAAAAAGGAAAAAGAAAAGTTGGTAAAAAATATCTCAAACAATCCTTAAATTCAAAAAGATATGTGCCAACATAATCAAAGGAAATTACTAAGAAGATGAGTGTTTGGGAAAGGGTTTAGTGGAATTCAATAGATACATACCTCTACTTGTGTCATGCCATGAAAGTGGAGGATAAAATATCCTAAATGTTAAGGAAAATGTTTTTTCCTTCAATGCATATATAGATGAGCCTATGTTCAAAGTAATCACCAAATTCATTAAAGAACAAGAAGTCAACACAACCTAAGGTGATTATAGGATTATCTATGTTGTCTTAACCAAACTTAATAAGGTTTGGGATAGAGGCACACTACTCAAGTTGGTGATAGAGGCAAATCACCAGAATGTTATGAATAATGTTATAATCATGAGCCATAAAGTGCATTTAGCATAAACAGATCACCAACACACTCAAACAAAAAAGAAGTTTTATATCATAAAGTATAAAATGTTAAGGCTATGTTAGTGCATCATGAAAGAGGATAAAAACATTTTGGATGAAGTAGACTTGGATGGAATTCAATAATAGACAAAGTAGGTGTAATGGTGGACTACTTATTGTAAAGGAAGAAGGGTGTAAGGGAAAAAAAGAAGCACAAGAGTGAATCAAGATATATTTTGTGGGAAAATTAAAGGGACATGATGAAATATTAAGTAAGGTCACTAAGATAGCTACCACGACTGAGAATATTTTCTTAAATTTTCCTAGTAGAGTTCAATGATCATAGTTCATTTGCATGTGGAACAACAAGAATGAGATATTTTGGTTGTGTAAATTTATATGAAGGAAAAATATAAGAGAAACCAACTTTTAAAGGAAGTATAATACATCAAGAATAAATTTGGCATGAGTTGACAAAATTTATAAGAAAGCTTTAAGAGTCTTTAGCACTAGACAATTGATGAAGAGAGTGCATTGGAGGATGCACTCAAGGAGATTACCAAGAAGGTCAAGGTGATAAAATAATAATTTGAGGGGTCAAAAAATTAGCCTCCTAAGTTTAAGGTATTAAATACACAAATATATAATATCATATAGTAATCTTAGGCTATGCTCATTTAATGAACTAATTTTACAGTCAGGTTAGTTAAAGAGGCATCAGGGTTCTTTGTTGGTGTGAAGGATATTGATGAGTTATTTGAAGGAACTAAAAAAGTTAGTGTGGGGTGATGTTGAACCTATATTTTAATAGGATTTGATAGTTTTGTCTATGTCTATCATAAAAATAGAGGTACCCAATTTCTAAGAGTATTACATATAATGACAAGTCAAGTACATGTACGTGCATACAATAAAATAGCCAAAATGAAATGAGGTGAATGTTAGAGAATATAGACTAAGTTAGTGTGATTCATGGGAGGTGAAAAATAGAAGTAAATACTTGCATATATTCTCTCACAAGTAATTTAGATATGATAATGAGGGTAAATAGGAACCTAAAAACTTGGACTAGGCTTGGGTAGTTGTCACAACTTGGCATGTCGAATCAGGCATCACATTAACTGCTAGTTGGTGAAAGTTGAGCTATGTCACATTAACTACTAGTTGGTAGAAATTGAGCTACCTCATGACATGTAGATAATATGATAGGATATAAAAGGTATCATTTATATTAGGAAATATGATGATGGAGAGCTCTTTCGCCATAAGGAAAATGTTTCCAAATTGAAGAGAAAACTTGTAGAATGGATGTTAATGTAATTAGTGTTATTATGGCATTTATAGCCATGAGATGTTATTTTTTAGAATAATTTTGTTATTAAGATAAGTTTTTATCAAACTTGTTGGTGTTTTTCCATTTATAATATAATTAATTATGTATAACATGGTTCCTCTATCATTGTTCATATTTATGCATAGTTAGTACCATGTGTTGATAAGTAATATATAATATTTCTAAGTATCCTCACACATATGAGACAAATGAATTTATTGATCACTACCAACTAATCTCAAATTGCCTTAATTTCTCTCTATGACTTTGGTGAGCACACATGTTAATCTTACGTGATATGCCAAAATATATAAATTTAGTGTTGGGAGATGTTTGTGTGGTGCAGGACTAGTGTGCACATGGATAAAACCACCCAGCATTAGTTGAATTATGTCAAACCATATGTATCTCTTAGGTTTTCAAAATTTATGTCTTAGTTTTTTTAATTCTAATTTTTTATTTCCCCACACAAAATAAAATAAATATCTTCAACTTCAACCCTATCCTTTTGAATACTTGAATGATTCCAGCTTATGCCATCCAAGAAGGTTAGTTCCCTTATTCTTCTAAGGTGTAGTGATAAATTAATTGGGACATATATAGATCATATCCATATTTATTTAACTTCATCGAAAATAAATAAAATGAATATTTCTTCTTTTGATGCTATAATTATTCATGAATATGTGAAAACAAATAATTATGTTGACATGTCTCCATTAGAACATGATAGTCAAGATAATCGTAACGAGCATAATAATAAAGATAATGATGAGGTGTTGATGTAATTTATATTAATTAGCTAATGGGGTATATCTTGATCAAATTAAAGCCTCATCCAATTTTTTTCAAAGACTTCATCAATATCCTAAAGATTTGGGTATAATAGTAAAATTTATCCTAGAGTCTAAGTCTACACAACAAGCTAAGATTATTAATTATTAGGCACAATAAAAATAACCATTTAATATTTTAAATCCATTCTTCTGAGTTAGTTATTCCATTTCAGGTTTTCAAACCTCTACTATTGGTACTATCCCTACATCTACACCTCTAGTGACATGTGTAACATCTCAAAAATTTGTGTGAGAAACAAAAAGGCTTCCAAAAATTTTCCATACCTATTCCTACACATGTAACCTTTAACCCTCCTATGATGACTATGGATTTTACATCACTAACCTCTCCTACTACATGTTCTATTTAGCAGACTATTACAATTCTACATGCTAAGGTTGTGCAATTAGAGAAACATGTATCCAGAGCTAGTAATTCAATGGATTCATATGCCTTGATCCATAATCCATTATCCCCTAATATAACATATTATCCTTTACCTATAGGTTTTTTAGCTTCTAAGTTTCCACTATAATAAGGTAAATGTGATCTATAACAACACCTTTGATAATTCTATGTAGCATGCTTAGATTATGCATATAATCACAAATTATTAACTAAGATACTCCCAAGAAGTCTCAAGGGATATTCTTTGTGATGGTTTTATAACCTTTCCATCCAGTCAATCAGAGCATTCAACCCTTTTTTAGATAAATTTATAGAACATTTCACTATCAACACTGATGAGAACTAGAGATCCTCCCCTAAAAATCTCTATTTTCAAGCCTAAACCACTCTTGCTAGAGGAAGGAATCTTGCAGGAAGTGGTGGGGAAAGGAAATACCCCCTGATGAAAGTGATTAAAACCAACAAGGATAATCTAGAAAGGTTTAATAACAAAATTCATGAGGAAGGGATGTGTTTATCAAGTTTAATCAAGGATTAGAATTCCATGAATAAATAAGTTAGCAAAATGATCCAGTCTTTCTTTAAAATATCAAATGATAAAGTGACCCCTCATAAAGTAACATATCATGTAGGTATATAATTATTCCCCTAATCTCCCCTAGAAATCCCCCACCAAGAAAACCCCTATGAAGGAACAACTGTGGAAGAGACCCAGAATGATCCTTCCTAAGAAGGATGTGAAAGGCCTAGAAAATGAACTAGGACCAGAATCACAAAGAATAGACAAGTCATGTAGGAGAAGGTGATTAAAGAGGTGAAGTTATCTATAGAGGGATCCCCCCTCTGGGAATATATTTTTTTACTTTCCTTTTCTTTTGTCCTTCACATGGTTAGTTGGTTGTTAGTGTTATTTTTTGGCTGTCTTTTAGCCCATGGGGCTTGCTCCTATTTATTGAACTTTTATATAATCTTCCAATTTTATCCTTGTAAAACTAGGATTTTTACTATATCAAACAAAAAAACATTGATGAGAACCTATTTTATGTTCAAATTGTTAACCTCAAACAAGGGTCCAATGAACCAATAAGTGATTATGTACTTCATTACAAGACTATGATAGCTAAGATGACTAAGTTGTGGTTGAAAATGAGCTATAATACATATTCAAGAAAATATCACTTGCACTACTCCATGATTCAATCATATTCAAGATATTTTCAATGACCTCTGACACAAAGTAAGAGACAAATAAGTTAAGCTCATAGACTTGAACAAGATAAATATACACCTATTCTTACTAATCCAATAATGATGTTTAAAATCAAACCAAGATATAAGGTCAAACCAATTGACAAAAATCATGAGGCAAAAGTGAGAGTTAATTTAGTATCATAAACTACAAATTGACTTCAATTGTCATATCCAATGAATAGGAAATTTTCCAAATTACCATCACCTCCTCATATATTGTTACACAATCTACTTGAGTGGAACCTTATCACTCTTCCTCCACATAACTTTTATACTAATAGGATTACATCAAATATCTATGATAATAATGCATCCTATGAATATCATTAAATTTTAAGACATTCTACAAATATATGTTTCAAATTAAGACATAAGACACAATATCTTATTAATGACAACACTATTGAGTTGAGTGCACCTACAGAAGAATCTAGACCATATAAAAATGAAAACTATATGTTAAAAATATTTAATGATCCATTTAAAAGCATGAGAAAACATAGAATAATGATACTTCAAAAGTATATTATGTATACAATATTCATCCTTCACCCACCACATATGATCAACCAATAGGAAAAATTATTGATACACTTATCATTACCTCACAACATCATCCTATGATCACTTTTGATGATAATGAGATTATTGATGATGATTCATACTTCATAAACTATTCATATAATATTAATTAATGAGCAATCCATATATAGTGTCATGATTGACAATGGGTCAAGTGATAATGTGTGCACAATGACAACACTTTACTCCCTTGGATACACACAATATGATATATAAGATACAACAAGAATAGTTAAGGGATTCCATTGATATAAATAGAATGCCCTTAGACATATGATTCTACTTATTCAAGTGGGATCCATCATATTAGCCACTTAATTCTTAGTTATATGGAGCTGCATGGTCTTTAACATGTTTTTAGGACATTGTTGGATGCAAAATATTTGTGTAATATCATATAGATTGCATCTATGTCTCAAATACATGCACTGTAATAAGGTCATCATAGTTACAAGTGTACGATATAAGTACCCTCTACAACCATTATTATCCCTTCCTCCACCCCCACCATTACCATTATTTTTTGATACACCCATATAGAATAAATATATAGAGTCATTGGTTACACATATGCAATATATTTCTATACACCCATTTGACAGGAGTGTAGTTAATTTTACTAGATAAACAACTCTTCAACACCTATTATATCATAGATTTATTTAATGCTCATAGAGGACATTAACATGTACTTAGTACCAAATATAGTGTAATTTATTCCATAGTGAACACATGTAGTGAGACATTCACCTAATATAAAACAAACCTAACATAGTCTTAGGCCTTATAGAGTTACCCATAATACAAGGAATTCTGAGCAGTGATCATGATAGTTGTTATATAATACATTATTTCATATTATATTATGATATGTATATATTTTTCACCTTTTTCTCATAATAGGTGACCATTACACCATGCGATACATGAACTCCCTTGGTCCTCCCATTGATGGTATCATTAGTTAACACTTTTTAAATTTTGAATATTTAATAAATACAAAAAAAAATTCAAAGACATTTGAATATATATATATATATATATATATATATATATATATATATATATGCATGCATGTATGTATATATATATCAATACTTGAGCATGACATGATTACTGTATTAAACTATTTACATATGTTATTTATCACATGTTTGGTAGATGGAATATCATTTTCATACACACATTCATTTCATCATATATGAGTGAAATTCAAGACATACAATTTACACATGGACATATAGATTTTGGACCTCTACCTAGTGGCCATCCCAATACTGGAGGCATATTAGTCCACAGGTTTAAATATTACAAGGAATATTTTTATAACACTCCACCATGTTATGTTACATATATTTCTTACACATACCTTGCTAGTTATTCACATTATATAGAGTGCTACATGGTTATGCTATTATACTATGATAAGACATTAATACATATGGATGATGTAAACTAGTCTTTACTTGTTCTATGCTTCATTGATTGTTTTACTCTCTTGCATGATATACTAGTTTTTCTTATCTATTATGTGTGGTCCTTTTTCCTTGTTTTATGTGACATATTTATTAATCTTATTTGTGTCGTCTTTATTTATATTATGTGTAGCCATTGTCCTTATTTTATACAACATATTTATGTCCCTTGTGTGTGGCTATTATTGTCTGTTATGACATCTTCATGCCCCTTGTATGTGGCCCTTGGCCTTATGTTTGACACTAGCTCTTGAACTTATTGAGATTTTTATGTTTATTGAGCTTAATAGTATTGAGTGGTGACACGAACCATACCATGCACTTTTTCTAAGTGATATTATTTAATTATATTTTAGTGAGGATTACTATTGCATGTTTCAATGATACATATATATAGACATAACACTTAGATGACCTAAATTGCATATGCTATATACATGCCTTGATCGACATATACCTTACTATGATGACACATTCTTCACATGTTCACATTATTATAGTCTATGATATCTTTATATATGACATGATACTGTTAACTTTTATTTTGAGATGAGTAACTTAAAAGACACATCCCTCATCTTAAAAGAGGGGAAATATAGTGGGCTTGTCATAAAGACATAGGTATCCATGAATAGATAATCATAATACAAATTTAAGATATGTAGAATGGTTCATTATCAAATTATTTTAGTTACATGAAAAATATTAGTACATAAATGCATATTATGGAGGCATATGCACTCATTCCATATAGACTTGAGTAAAAATTCATATACACTTGGGTACATATGCATGATTATATTTACATATTTTATAGGAACATGAATTATAGGTTTTACACATATGTATACATTTGAAATAAAAATATCAGATTCAACATATATATGTATAACATTATATGTAATTTGGTATAGATTTAACATGACATGATACTAGTTCATGCACATACATATAATGATAGTTTACAATTAACAAAGTTCCAAAGGGGCATGACACTAATTCATGCATATTTACACATTTTTTAGTGATCACTATTAGAGTTTTTTATTTACAAACACTTTTTCAATCCACCTCAAGTAGTGAGCAACCTTGAATATACAAATTCATCTATAATAGTTTATTCATGTTTTACAAGTAATGTACATTGAGGTTAAATGACACTTAAAGAGAATGGCATTACTTCTAGATAATCCATCATGTGTTTCCCATTATTTATTATATCTAAGTAGATATTTATGCTAGTACATTGAGTACTTCTCCCCATATTTATGAAGGTTTGGGCATGTTGTCTTCCCAACCCAAGGACTTGCATAATTATACAAAATTGGGGTTCATTTACCCTCAATCTAACCATGGTTCAACAAGAAGAACCACTCTAAAAATGATTTAGTGGAAATCACATTTATCCAATGATTCAACAAGGAATCATAATATACAACAAGATGCAAGGGAAACATGGTTTCTATCAACACACAGGTGTAATCCTTCCTTACTCTTTGATTTTAAAATTTGAAGTTTGGATTTCAAATTTCAATCTATAGACATTGTTTACCATATATTTATTGCCGATTTTGTTTTTGAGTGACCTACACAATTAGAGTTTCCTACCAAAGATAAAGTGTGTTGTACACACTTAGGTGTAACATTTTATTTTACTTTATAAATTGAAAATGACAAGCTTGGCATACATTTACCATGCATGACATGTGTGAATAAATATGTTCCTAATATGTTATTATTTCACACCTACATGCTACCTTATGAGTTTGACTCTATTCATATACTATTACACACATAAAATAACCTCATAGTATATTCCAAACTAACTTATTATCTCATAAAAACATTTCCAGACCTTTACTTCAAATATATTTTGAATGGGTCACTATCACTGATTGATATTGACATGTGCCTATCGATAGTGACCCTCTCCTAGAAATGGCTACTTTTGAAAATCAAATATTTCTTTAAGTTTGATCCATATACCTATCATGATGGTAGTGTGATAAATTACCTAATTTGACTCATATATTTATATAAATAAAGTCCCCACTTGAAAAAAATAGCACTTATCTAGTACACATTTATACACTTGCACATTAAGAAAAGCTGCCCTATTCCTCCCAATTTGAAAAATAATCACTAGGAGTAGTCACAAGACAAGTATGGAACATACCAAATCAAATTCAAATAAATAAATTTTAAATATCAAATCCAAATCATTAGTTGGATTCATATATTGAAGGAACACAATCACACTAAGTTAACTATGTTTGGCTTTATTTCTATCTTTGGAGTGTCAGATATGTAGTCAATGATCAATTATGAATTAGGGTGATTGGGGTTAGCACAACACATTTAAATTTCTTAATTTATATAGTTTCTATCCCTCATAGGCATACCCCATGTTTTAAGGTGAAGGTGGATGATTTATAAAGTTACATGCATCATTACAATTTAACATCACATATACAGAGCTTTCAAATACATAAAAATGTGACCACATGGTCATGGAGCCTCTTTTCCACATAAGTCACTATCAACCATTATATATTAATATCCATAGTAGACACTGACCTAAATTTAATGAAACTGACCCTACATAGACAAAAAAAATAGTTCTAGATCTAGATGAATCTTAGGCATTCTTAAGTTTCTTTTCCACCTTTAGAATTCAGTCACAGTCAAATCATCAATCAAAATAGATAATTACTTGTCCCTTTTTCATACTTATTATATTTATCACATTCCACTTATCAAATCATTACAATCTATCTTAATATTTTACATTCAGATTCATGTTTAAGTGCCATATTTAGTAATCTAAATTCACACGCTAGTTTATATCTTATTAGGGTTTATGAAACCAAATTAGGGTAAAATACCAACTCTAAGTATATCACTAAATCAAGATATGAAAAATGAATCATAAAATAGTTTTGACATATAAAAAGATAAGATACTAGATCTTCTTTTATTAGTCAATCTATAAGATCTATATCATATATTTATAGAAGAAGATTTTGATGATGATGAAAATGAAGTTTCAATGAAAATAGAGGATTTTTTCTCTAATCTGATCTACTATTAAAATATTATAAGAGGCACAATAAATTACATGATGTATAAAAGATGAATGTCTAATTTTTGTGGAAAATGTGATAAAAATGTATAATTCATGGATACTAAACCTTGCATCAAATTACAAGTAACTAGATCCAAAGTAATCTAAGCATTATATTACATATGTTACTTGACAATAATTTTATTGTTTTACCATCCATTAGAAATAGAGTTGTGGGTCAATTATCACATCAAAATGGGAAGTCATTTTTTAGTTGTCATATAAAAACTATGCATGGGAAAGATAGTGTACAATCTCATAGAAAAATATTCAAGATTTTAATAATAAAGAGATCATGATAATGTACATACAACAAAATCCACCAACAATGGTTGCTAATAAGACTCAACATAAGAACATATCATATAGTTAGTACAATAATTTATGAAAGGAACCATTTACTATTTAGGTATACATTAAGGGTAATTATTGGAAAGAGATTAAAATTGAGAGGAAGAGGATGTAAATACATGTAACATTCCATTATTACAACATTTGGGTCATAAGATATACAAATTGACACATTGCAATAAATTAATTGAATATATTACATTATTGATTGATTTTGGGCCAAACGTTTTCAATACATTGATATAATTTTTGATACTTACAAGGGAGAAAATATGGGTTAAAATTAGACAATAATGGTTGGAAGAAATTCAAGCTACAATTGATATTCCAAATAAGTGTATTAACTTCATATTTTAAGGTGATACAATCAAGGTTTGAAATTAAATAAAATATTTAAATAAAAATGAACTAACATTATTTCATAAGATAAATAATGAACCCTCATATATAATTGAATAAAATGCAATATATGTGCATAAAATTTGGGAAAGATCATAAGAAAACATGAATTGGATTGATATACAAATATGTGATGATGATGATGATGATGATGATGATGATGATGATGATGATGATGATGATGATGATAATGATAATGACATTTTTTAATTTGATGAGATCCTATATCCAAAGATAAATACTTTATCACTAGATTATCCATATGAATTTGAACATTCTACATATGCCATCTTAGGACTATGAGCTTCACATACGTCATATAAAAATCCAAAAATTAAAATATTAAAAAAAAATAGGACCAATGCATGATATGATTTTCTATTTATATGATTGAATGTATTATTTATCATATAAACATGGTATATTACATATCCATTATGCACACACATATTTTTCATGGTAGACATGAGTGGGATGTAGGATATATAGGTTACATATGATACATCGACTTTAAAAAGTGGGACATTCCTTACACTTAGGGGATACCTTTATACATTGGGGGCACACATATATTGGGGGAATCTTGGTGAATTTTACAGGTTATGTCTTTTTATGACCATTTTATTGATCATATTGAGCTACTTATACTATTTATACATGGATTGATCTTGTGTATACTATTTAGGGTGTTATATTATATGGATATTGTAATTTTTTATGCTTTGGTGATGACATGAATTGATTGTGTAGACTATCTTTACTTGTTATATGTGTGTTGATGTAATTGCATGATCCATGTATGATCATTGATGTGTGGAAATTACATAATATATGTGTGTCATTCATTGTGTGGATATTGTATGATCATTAACATGTGTTAATTTTGTTATCATTTATGAGTATTAAGTTGAGTGATATATCATGTGTTTCTATGAGTGCTTTAATTATGTGTTGTCACATCATGTATTAATTATGTTGATGATCCTCTAGTCCATTTCATGGCCATGTTTTTATGTCTATTCATAGTGTGTCATGTCTTGAGTTATTGTGTCTTTGTCACCTTGACATTGTGTGCATATGTTTGTGTTTATCTACATGGTTGCATTCTTCGAATTGTGTGCAATGTCATGATTGATCTCATACATATAGCATATGGCTTATTAATGATTAATTATATTTATGTTGATCATTATTGTAATTATTATATTTCATTCCTATTTACTAAATATACTTGGCATGACACTTGTATGACTTAGGTTACATGTTTCATATGTGCGCGAATGATCAAAACTTTATTTGATGGCATATTCTAAACATTTTAGCATACATGCTTTACATTATTACATCATTTATATATAAAATTTTGTGTATGAATATTTTATTTTGAGATTATTTATTCATAATCTAAATCCCTCACCTCAAAAGTGGGGTTATACTAATGGGATTGTCATAGATATTTAAGAATTGATAGATAGTTGGTCTAAATTTTAGGTTAGATTACATGACTCAGATGGGATAAATTGGGATAGTTTGAGATTCAAATTGGGGTTAAGTGAGATTAAAATCTATAAAAATTAACATATTGACATAAATGTGAGGCATATGTGGGGACTTTTAGAAGATCATGAGGAATAATTGACAAATTTTATGACATGATAAGACATATTACATGGACTAGATTGAATAGATATATTAGGTTTTATGGATTATATTGATCATGTTATTAGATTATTTGATTGAATATAGTAACATATAGAATATGGAAATCTATATCACGTTGAGGTACAAATGGATTGAATTTTTAATTATAATGATGGGAAATGATGGTACTATGTAAGCAATTTGAATCTAAAATCCTTGTGGATTGGCTGATTCATAATTTAAAATTTTCATTTGAACTTGATGTGGGGTTCCACCTTTTACATATGAGCTTATTACGAGGATGCACCTTTTTAAATAAAAACTTGGTATGGGTTTCCACCAAAAAATGTGAGTGGTTCAGTTAGCATTTATCAATATAAAATGAAGGTTAAGGTATATAATTGTCAAACCATGATTTTAATAGTGGAATTTATTTGGGGCATAATCACCCCATTATATAATGAGTTCTAAGGGGAAATAGGTTCATATGCCCACATGTGTATTCATTCCTTAGTTTTTTGAATTTGAATTGTTAAATAATCTACATTAATACATATTTTATTGATCTTTAGTGGGCATTGATTTATACATGTTTCCTTGTAGGTTTTTCATGGGCATACCCATTAACATCAAGTGTGATTAACCACATGTACCAAATTTATTTATTTTTTCCCTTTAATCTAGTATTTTTAATACTAGAATCAAATTATGAAATTTTTAGACATGAATTTGGAATTAGACACTTATAAACATTATTTTTTACTTCAATTTGATATACATCACTTGAATGTACACATTTGACTCCCACTCACATTATCTCCTAGCCATTCATCTATCTATGGATTTGACCAATCCAATTTTCAATCATTCATATATAAAATATCATTATTATGTGTCATAATATTGTATTACCCTAATTAAACTATTACCATACTCTAGATCACTACTTTTCCCTTCTTGGACAATGTCAGTAATAGTTGGACATTGGTATTTACCAACAACATTTGCCTTCATTAATAGTGTTCCAAAATGCTTGAATTGTTAATTTTCATATCCAAATCCATCTTTTGGGTCAGCCTACACAGTTAAAATTTTAGTTATGAGGGAATATACCTAATGAGTCATATATATTTACACATCTAGCCTAAGGCCATTACTATCTAACAAACATCTAAGATTCACTTGAATATTGAGGAAATCTATTTGCACAGCCTTAATGAATTATTTAAAAGCATATGAATATAAAAAAAATCAAAGGAATAATATAAAATCTAAGTCTAAACATTATTACAAGGTCAAATTTTCATGTTATTAAGTGTCAAAAACCAAAGAGTTGCATTAAATTCTATTCAAACACTATTGAGCACACCTACACTAGGTGGGAAATTTATACATGGAATAAAATATCTTATTAATATTAGAACATAGTTAATTCTCTATCACTTAGCAAGGTGTGGTTGGGGTTTTCCAAGCCATTTTTATAACCTATTTTTATAAGTCAATTAAGTGTTAAAAGTTGAGCTAGGGTTTCAAGGCAAAAGAAGATAATATCTGAATTTGACAAATAGGACCAAGAATAATAAATTACTTAGGAATCATCTTGACAAGTAGGCACAAGGATATATGGTAGAACAAACTTGAAAATTACACATAGATAGTTTCAAAAGATAGTGGATAGATTTAATTATTTTAGGTGTTTGAGGGTTTTTTACAAGTGTCCTAATATATTTCAATAGTTAGTCCCCTGAGATGAATAGCCACATAGCCATTTTAGACTATTTTAGATGATTTTACATATGCAATGATAAAAACATAATAGATATTTGCTAATTTCCTTATCCCTTAATCATTTCTATATTTAGTAAGTGCAATAAATACTCTATTAACATTTAGATTTGTGTAGTTTATGTTATATATAATGCAATCTAAATTTAAATAATTTAATACTTATTTAGATCACTAAACCCAAAATAAGATAAAACTTATTCAGGGAATATAAGAAGAAAAAATTATTAGGAAATGACACTAAAGTCTTCTTAGATAAATAAGGTAAAAGATATGAGTAAGTTTATATAGTATCACATATAATTGTAAAGTGAATACATTATTGTTAATCGATGGTACTAATACTTATCTTATTAAACGTGTATCATTTATGTTTTTAAATAATTTAAATAATTATATTTTGATTCTTTTTCCTTCAAATTATCATTTCAAGGAACAATAATAATAGAAAACAATGTCGTGATTATTATATTTTAAAATAGCAAGTGATACTAAAAAATATTTTTTAATGTAATATAAATTACTATAGAATATGTTAAATGCATCTATCTAAAAAATGTCAATATATATAAATTAAGTCTCTTATATTGTATTTTATGTATGCCACATTGATTAATAACTCTACCACATTATTCTAAAAGTTACCCTAACTAGTAACAAATGTCATCAATCTAGTTATAATAGTGTGCCATGCTCAAAAAAATATTTTTGAGAAAAAAGGGCTTGAAACTCCACAAGATATTACAATTTTTTGATTAAATTCTCAAAGAAAAACCTACAAAAATATAAGTGATTATCAAATAGACATAAAATTTAATTTTAAAATTAACCTATGATGGTCAAATGGACATTAAATAAAAGGGTGTAATTAAATGTTTATCAATAAACATTACAACCTCCCATCACCCTAGTTACCATTGTAGGATGCCTATCAGTGTAATCAATCAAAATGAATATAGTTATTATTTAAATGATTGAATTTATTAACAAAAAAACAAATAAATAAATAGATTTATTAATTAATCATGATAAAAAAAATACAAAAAATAAATAAATTAACATAAATTTAAAACTAACAAGTCTCATTTAATTTATCGAGTCCCATCTATTTGAAATATTATTAGATATTGGAGAAGTAATAATGAGTCACATTCATTTTAAATAAATATTATTGGAGATAGATAGTCCCAAAATATTTTGTAAGTATTGACTTTTTTAAATATTTCTTTGTATAATAGCTCCTTAATAATCACCACTAGTTTCTAATGTTCATAATTTTTTATGGGTTCATATTTGTGAACACAAATGCACATAAGGATATTAACTCAATTACATTCCATGATCATGAGATTCCAATATATGATCTTAAAAATGGACCATTATTTATATATTATTTCATATGTACACATTCAAGATTGAAAAAAGGAGTTATGATTGATAATGGTTCAAATCTTAACATGCGCACAACATAATTTAATACTAGTCATGGATACACTCAAAAGGATATGTTGAGCCTATTTTCAACACCCCCTCTTTTTAATTTCTAAAGCCAAGACTTTTAAACTGATTATGTCATATTGATAACTTTGTCATAACATCTAAAACCACTAATTATAGCTCTTAGTTCATTGCATCATTTGAATATAATTATTATGAGAATGTTTATTATGACTTTTGCATTTAGTGAAATTGTTACTCTAGATTATAAGTGGTTTAAAAAGCATTAAATGGATTCAATAAAAATATTAATCATGTACAATAAATGGTAGAGACAATTATTCGATCATGTGGATCATGTGAATACAATACTAGAGGTCAAATTTTGAGCATTTATGGTTTGATGCATAGATTCATTGCTCAAATGATAATTTAAATCATGAAATTTATATATGAATGGTTTATATTGAAATTATTTTGATCATATTTGAAGTTGATATATACATTTTATCAAACATATAACTTTGAAATGTTTTAAATTTTAACTATTGCTAAGCCTAATAGTTTTATATCCTACAACATAAGGGTTTATGCTAAAGTATTAACACTAAGACCTATAAACATTTTATGTCAAGATCATTGCAAGTTAAAAGATAAAATACTTGTGTATTTAATCTTAAAGTCTAAGGGACAAATGTTGATTAATTGAAACAAATACATAGGAGTTGAATTTTAGCAGACCTATGTGAATTAGTAATACAGACATGGGGTGGTAGACATAAAGCTCAATAATGTCTTAAGTGTTTTAATGTTGACTATGGGGTTCAAATCAGTGGTTTGATATAATTTAGATGGCAAGTTGTTTGGATTTAATGTTTTGGAGATATGGTAGACAACTTGAGATTTGTTTGAGCCCTCATAATTTATGGCATTAAAGCTTGAAGAATGTGCATCATCACAAGGATTTTAGTGATTAGTTTAATAAAAGCTTTAGTCATATTGAAATTTGTCATAGTTGCCAAAATAATTTTACAATATTGGCAATAGGTACTAAAAAAGTCACCATCCAATGATATTGAGACACGTAGCCAAGACATTTATAATAGCTCAAAATAATACAAAAGACATTGATTGATTGTCACTGTTGACAATATTTTGGTGGAAGCATAATTTTGAAAGCAAAGAGAATCTTGGGAAACTTGCAGAATTGGGTAAGACTTTGAGATTTATCATTTACAGTATATGTTTTTGAATGGTTCAGATTATTTGATAAATTTTTGCATAGTCATGCAACAGAGTTTTGTGATGTTATTCGAATCATGTAGTTTGGTTTTAAGTTTCAATTTCAAAAAGATTCAAAATTGATTACGTGAATTATTATTTGTTGAAAACATTTAAAGCACATGCATCATTTGCTCAATTCTGAGTTAGTTAAGTTTTGATGAATTTAATTTTCATTTATCTAGTGCTTGGTAAAATTATGGTTTTAGGTTCATGGATGGTGAATATGAGATAAATATTTAAAGTTCATGATTGTTATTTTTGATACTAGGTTTTTAAACAAGATTAATTTTATAGTTTGTTGTTTGTGTTTTCATTGAGAAGATGATACATATTTTAGTAGCATGTTATTTTATTTGTCTTTTTAAAAATGATACAAATACATGTAGTTTTAGTTTAAGATTCATTTGGAAAAGGTGTAGAATTTTGGTTTTATGTTGTTATTTATTAAATTTAAAACACATGCAATAGTCTACTTGGTTTTGGGTTTGTTGATCATAGATGAATCTCAGTTCTGGGTTTTGTGACATCTGGGAAAGACATGGGTTTTTGTTTGATGCCTGATTAACTTGGAATAATGGCTAAAAATTGCAAGTTTTTTTTGTTTTTGAGTAATATTTAATTTCCTTCAAGGTAATATGATAGTTTTTTTTGTTATTGAAAAATCCATATGACACACATATGGTGCATGTATAACTTTTATACGATTTGAATTGGTTTTGATATAAGGTCATTATATGTTTGTGTTGGTTTGAAATGATAATGGTAGTTTGATAAATGAGAATCACTCATTGAATTGTGTTCTTGTCAGTTTTGGGTTTCTATTTGAGTTATGAGGTTCCTATCTAATCTACTTGGAAATTTCTACGATAGATAAAATATGACTCTTGTGTGTTAAATATTAGGATTTTTAGTTTTAATCCATGGAATATTTTTTTTGGTTTGGTTGGAAAATTTTAGATGGAAAATGGATATGAAAAGGCATGCTACATGAATAAGTTGCTTTTCATTAGAAAATAGTTTTTGATATCATGAGTTAATAAACACATACAAGATTTTATATGATTAATTGAATTCTATGCATATAAATTTTAATATAAGAAATCTTACTTTATCTAAATGTTTTTGGTTTCCATACAATGTCAATGAACATTTTTGGGTTGAAATAATTATTGATTCGACCTGGTTATTGATTTGAAGAATTTTTTTTTTCATTTTGTATAACATCAAGATTTTAGTTTGATTTGTTATTCATAGTCATTTGCAAATAAAATATAGATATCTATATTATAGAAGTTGGAAGTATTATTAGATATCATTTTATTAAAGTAAAATCAATGTTTTGTGCATATTTTATATATAAATTGGTCTTTGAGCAATGTTAGATTATTTTAAATAAATCCTTGGTCATTTATAAGGATAAATTTGTTTATTCAAATGGTTTATAAGAAGATTTTATTTATTTTGAATTCATAAGAAAATCCTTGGTCATTTTTCAAACTATGTTGATAAAATTATGTTTCAAATTTCAATTTGTTTATTAAAATTTATGATATGACTTTATATGGATTTAATATATGGTTGAAAATAATTTTCATTGTAAGTAATTAGATTTTTGATGTGTTTCATCTTTCAAAAAATGTTAGGGTGGACACCTCATAATTCAAATAATTCTTGTGGTAATGTATGGAGGAATGATAAAACTTGGAATAGAGCAGACTCATCTTCTCACATTTTTTCTTCTAGAGGCCAGTATTCTAGAGGTAGAATACCTAATAGAAATTTACCTATACCTTTTAATATAGTTACTTGGTTGTCCTTTCACTTTAAAGCATCAAATCCCACTTTTTGGGATGTTCTTAATATGTTACCATTTAATCCTATAAATAATCAAAGAAATTGAGGATTGAGATGATCATATTGGAGAACTCATCCTCATAGATGTAGGGATCCAAGTAATTCAACTCAATAAATGCAAATAGCTCTGTAGTCTGAACATAATTCTGTTTCTCACATTATCCTCAACACCATCAACCATTGCCTAAAAATAAATTTTAACAAGTTGATACGTTACATTCTTGTGTTTTAGTGCCTCTTAACCATAAAATTCCATATCCTAAACCTATGAATCTGATTAAAACTTGTTCAAAATTGAATCTTGAAAATTTTCCTCATTATTTGTTATAAGAAGAAAGGTCGGTGCCTCTTAATCATATAAAACAAGAAATAAGAACCTTAGCTTCCCCAACCATCACCAGGATGGTAAAGAAGGTTAAGTAGGAAGTGGATGAAGAAGACAATAAAGATGTTGTCAAGCTGATTAAGTTTCCTACTACCACCATGAGTTACACAGAGTACTTTACTGCCAAGGGCTATCTATCTATTAGTAGAAATGATTTCATATTTTGATGAGGAATAAGATGTTGAGTAATATTTAATTATGTTGCTTTGGCACATTTTTAGATACAATAAATGTTTTAATATTATTTTAAACTTTATTTTGATAGTGGTTCTATAATGATTTTATAGTGTTTAAAAATATTTTAGATAGTATATATTTTTGATGTGGAATATATGAATTTATGAATAATGTATATAGATAAATGTTAGATGTAGTAATTTTTATATAAATAGTTTATGTTGTTTTTAAATGTTTTTGAATAATAGGTTTATTTAAATATTATGATGTCCAAGGGCCCCCACCTGATTAGAGTCTATCCCCCTTGGTCTATTAATATTTATTTTGATTTTAAGACTTATTTTAAATTCTTACAACTAAAGTTAAGTTATAACTAAAATATTATTGACTTAATTAAAGTCAATTAGGACTTAACTAAAAAATAACTAAAGTTAGTTATAATTTATCCCTCAACTATCTCTTGAGAAAGGGATTATAAATGAAGATCAAAGTGATTATGAAGAGGAGGAATATTACATAGGTATATTTGAAGACTTTGATTTCCTTCAAAGTTCATCATAATATTATTTTATGTACAAAATATTTGAGATAAAGTAAATTTTATAGATAGATCAAGAATAAATTCTTTGATGGTTAAGTAATATGATTAATTAATACATGGATATCCAAATTTCATTGTTTAGTTTATAAACTGATTATTTGAAAGTTGTCAGGTTTAATATCTTATGATGATTGTAAATTTGGAGTCATATGAGTAGAATCTAAACTACTTGACCTAAATACTAATGAATACTTCATTGTATGTGACATATTGTGGATCCATTCAGATTGTTTTGGTTATTGTATCAAAGATTTATGTACTGAATATTTTATTTCTCAATAAAAAATACTTCATCTTTACCAAGATGACTCTCTTATAGACTTGCAATCTTTTATTTTTATTTCATTTATCTAATTTTGTTTATTTATTTGATGGTTGTTTAATTCAATAGTTAAATTTAGATTGATTATCTTCTATTTTTATTTTTAATCTTTTATTAATTTGAATTACTATGTTTCTCAAATTTCTTAGTTTTATTTAGTAGTTTCATTTTAAATCTTAAAAGATGTATTTTTTAAATTGTGCATTTATTTACTTATTTATATTTAAGCTTGGATTAATTATTAGAATAGAGTTATTTTTTTTTATTACATTTCCTTTTTGCATTACATTAAATCAATTAATTAGATTATTGATTCTTTTAGTTTAATCTATTCCTAAAATTGTTTTAGTTTTAAGTTTAGAATTAAGTAATTTTTAGTTTAGAATTTAGTTGTTTGTTGTTTCAAATTTAGTTCTTGTGTGATTATGTTTATTTATATTTATTTCTTTGGAATTCATTGCAATATTTTATTTTTATCTTTCACGTCTTTGTGTTTCTTTTATTTTGATCTTTTCTGAGTGGAACGTAGACATTTGAAAGAATTTAAGTGGAACAAAAATATTTATAAGGAACATAATTTTTTTTTTTAAGAGATTATATTAATCATAGATCTTCTTTGTTAAATAGGATAGATTATATATTCACATCTATTTCCTTCAAATTTAAAGAGAATAATTGATTTCTAAAATTCTAATGAAGTATGGATCAATGTTTGGTATACTTATTATTTTATAGAATATTTAAAACCCCTTGTGCATCCTTTAGATCCCTTGTGACGTATTAAACTTTAACTCTTAGACTGGTATGATTCTAACTTAAATTTTATAATAGGTGAAAGGGATGATTTGTTGACATAACAATTTTGATCATCAACAAATTTGGTGACTCCATTGGGGACCCTTTTAGAAATCTTGTTTTTTTTGTCTATTTTATTTTACATTGTCTATGACCATTGGAGGTCCACACCCTATCATTAAACCTTTAGTTGATATTGCTAAAGATCACATTGACATTGATTTCAATCTACCTCATTTTGCTTGGTATAATAAACCTTATGATTTATTTCATATTATTAAAGTATTCAATGAAGAAATAGAAGAAGCATAAATTAGTGTCATTCATGAAAGTATTACACATGAAACACAAACTCATATTCAAAAAAATAATCATAGAATTAGATTTGATAATAAAGAAATTTGGCATGCTAATCCTTGACCTTTAATTTTTTTCTTTCAAATATCATTCATATTTTATTGCTCCTACTGATCAACCTGATCAAGTGATTAAAACAATTAAAAATTCAAATGGAAGATGGATAAGCATAGCAATAGAGGGTTCAAGATTTGATTATAGGCCTTTAAAATAATAGAGCTCAAGCTAAAGCAACTGATGAATAAAATGATTTAGATGAAGACATTACTTATCCCCTAACCAATCCTTGTATTCATGGAAATCCAATCAATATTGGTGCTCATCCAGTTAAGTTACCTTCATTAAAAAGACTCAACATCCCTAAGTTATCAATAAGCCCTAGTGAGTAATGACAAGATCATTTATATGATTTTAAATTAGTTTGTTCTACCTTTGGTATTAATAATGAAAGATTTTCTCTTGAAGTTTTCTTGCAAACTTTGAAAGGTAACGCATACCAAGCATTTGTTAGTCTTCCGGCAAGTGTTATCAATACTTGAAAAGATATTGAAGATTGGTTAGAGTTGTGTTTTGGTAAACTAGAAAAAGATTTATATTTAATAAATGAACTGATTAATATTTTAATAGATCCTGAAGAATGCATTTATGGCTTCATATGTATATTTACTAGATTACATCAAAAAATTCCACTTAATGTTAAACCATCTAAAAAGTTGTCAAGATTATATTTTTGTAATGTTTTACCTTTAAAGTATAAAATATATATAGAGGATAAATATATTATGGATTATGATGAAACTATAATTTTATATATAGATTATGAAAATAAATTAAAACATGTTAGTTTTATTGATAGAATTGTAACACATGTAAATTCAGATAATGCAAAAAAATTAAAACCCTTTCATAATATTAATAATGAATTGGTCACCATCAATAAGTAATTAAATGATAATATATATTCATTAGGTAATTTATAATTTAGTCAAAAAATTAAAATTGAAGAAAAGGTTCTTTATTTCAACGTTCGTGAACTAAATCGTGATCCAAATACTTGCATAGTTATTCATAAATTCAAAAGATATATTCAAGGAAATGAAAATATCTCAATTGATATAGATGATAATATAAACATGTGTGGGATTAGTGAATCTTTGGATAACATCATAACCATAAATACTTATTTTATTAATAATAGACAAAAATATTATTCTAATACAACTAAAAATAATCAAAATTATGTTCAAAATCAAGGTAAAGGTAAAAATATATAAAATTGTGCATCCAATAATATTGTAGAAAATTTTAAACATAATGATACTTTATCAATAGATTTTAATAACTCAAAATATACTTCTTATAATACTAAAAATTATATGAATATATGTAATTCATATATAGGAACTTATAATATTATTGCTGATTTATCTTCCACAAAAAACATGATTTTCATTATTGTAGGTTGCTAGTTTACCAGGATAGCTTGACAAAATTAATGAGGCCATTAAAAATTAAAATGCTAAAAATATTTAAGATTTGAGGAAAATAAAAATAATGAACAAAATTAGTCAGTAGTTTTTGCTCAGATATATGACCTTCCTGCTGATTACATACCATATTTTCTATATATCTATCGAAACTACTGATAAAGTCATACATAACTATAGTTTTAATATAGGTGCATATAAGAATATTATGCCAAAATTTACCACTAATCAATTAGGTATTTATTATGAAATAGATAATAGAAAACTCATAGGTTTTGATTCACATCAAGCAAAAAGTTGTGGTAAGTTTTGAGATATTGTGGTTAAAGTTTCACAAGATGAAAGGATTAGATGCATGACTAATGTTAAAATTATAGATATTAATTATGTTATGCTTTTAGGTAGAGATTTATCTAAAGTAACTGAGGCATTTGCTAGAAAAGACACTACTTGATTTCTAATTGAGAATGATTTTTTTTTAATTCGAAGAGATGATTGATCTAGTAATCTTATTGACTATATACCACCCATGAGTTATTAACCCTTGATAAACCTAAACAACAACAACAACAAGATGTTTTCTTCAATAATTATATATGCACTTTATATTTTTATGGTGCTTGCTCACAAGTTTGAAGTGGTGCATGAATTTGTCTCATTTCTCCTGTATGTAAGTTTTTTCATTATGTCTACAAATTTTATTTTGATACTACAAACAATATAAAAATATTTGAAGCCTTATGTCTTGATTTATAAAAGGCTATAGAATTGAATTTAAAACAACTAGAGGTATTTGGGGATTCTAAATTAGTTATCAAATAGGTAAGAAAAGTTTATAAAACAAACCAAACTCATCTTCATCAATATACTCAAAAAAATTTGATCCTTAGTTGAAAATTTTAAAGATTTTAATATCACCCATATTCTTAATAAATTTAATGTATGAGATGATAAACTTGTTAAATTTTATTATAACCCTACCATGAGTGATATAGAACATGTTATTGAGTTTTCATTTTTAGATATTCTCATACCTAAATTTTTTTATTTAAATAAAAATTGCCTTGTTTTTTACTGTGATGAATATATTGATGCCTTTATTAAATGCAATCATTTTGATAATAATGATTATGTTATTAATTATGGAGTCTATTTACAACTAAATACTAATAAATTCCAAACTAGTTTGGTGAGTTTGGAATCCATGTTTACTCCACATTATCATCCTAAAATCTCACGTATAGAATAACTTTCTAGGATAATTATTGCAGAGACCATCCCAATAAATATTAAAATTGAATAAGAACTAAAGTTTGTTTATTTGGGAATACAATGTACTCTTGATGAGAAGGTAATATTTATTAAACTTTTCAAGAAATTTAGTGATATTTTTGCCTGATCTTACAAAGATTTAAAAGGGTATGATACTAATTATATAAAATAAGACATTCTTATTAAGCCTAGTATTAAACCCATTAGGTAGAAAATATGAAGGATAAGCCCTTTATTGGAAGACACAATCAACAAAGAGCTAGATAAAATGCTTGATGGTGATGTCATTTTTCTTATAACATATGTTGAATGGTGTTGGAAATATTGTTATTGAAGTCAAAGGTTTAGCATTATTGGTGATAAAGGCCCCATTGCATTTAATGTTGTTTGTAATAAATATATCTTGGCTAATATGAGTTAATATTTATTTAATATTAACGAATATATTTTTGGTTGCATATGAGACAAAAGAAGGGCCCATGGAGAAGTCGAAGAGCCACAGGATAAAGACAAAAGAAGGATGGGACACATTTTCCCATGAAGAGTCATCTTGGGGAATACCAAGAGTCATCAAGTGAAGATAAAAGAGTAAGGGCGCAATTTCTCATGAAGGGACACTTTGAGGAATACAAAAATTCACCAAAGATAAGGAAAAAAGTGGGAATGATGTTTTTGGTCATGAAGGGTCACCACATGAATTTTCAAAGGCTTGGATATGAAGGGTCATCCAAGATTGGCACCATTTTCCATGAGGATTGAAGGGTCACAAAGGGGGAATGCCAAAGGTCATTTGGAAAGCTATAAATAAAGGCTTGAGTAGCCATTTGTGATATGGAAGTGAGAGGTTGATTTGATATTGTAATATCTAGCTTAGAAGAGCAATTGTGAGAGATGAATATGATTTGTATTTGTTATATCTAGCTTAGAAGAGCAAAGGTGAGAGAGAGGAAGGAGATGTTGTATTGATTTATCATTTGTTGAGATAAAAATATTGATAGATAGGTGTGTGGTATACACAAAGGGGTTGGTGCTCCTGTGGGTTGGTGCTCCTATGGGTTGGTGCTCACAAATAGTAGCTGGGTTGGTGCTCAGCAAAGGGGTTTGAAGCTCTTGTGGGTTGGTGCTCATGAATTGTAGCTGAGGTTGGTACTCAGCAAAGGGGTATGGTGCTCCTATGGGTTTGTTCTCATGAATATACTTGAGATTGTTCTCTATGGTTTTTCCCACATTAAGTTTCCATGTTATCTTGTGTCTCTCTCCATCTTGTGTGATGTTTATTGTTTGAGTTTTATTACATATCTTGAATGTTTGATTAAGTGGAATTTGGTTAAAGGAAAGTTTTAAAAGATATATGATATATTGATTCAACCCCCCTCTCAGTATATCTCGTGCTTAACAATTGGTAGCAGAGCAGGTTCCTTTTTGAAAAGTTTTACAGCTTGAAGGTAGATCGAGAAAGCACGATGGCTGTATCACAGGAAGAATTTTCTAAAAATAAGGCACCTTTGTTTGATGGGACAAATTATGCTTTTTGGAGCATGAGAATGAAGGTTTATTTGATGGCCCTTGGATTTGACATATGGAAATCAGTGGTGGAGGAATATGAAGAGCCACAAACATCTACAATTACTCTACCAAAAAAGAAGGCAAGTGAATGTAATGCTAAAGCTTTAAATGCTATTTTATGTGGTTTATATGAATCTAAATTTGTTAAAGTTATGCAATGTAAATTTTCTCATGAAACTTGGGTAAAACTTGAGAATATTTACAAAGGTGATGGAAAGGTTCAGCAAGCTAAGTTAGAAACTTTTAGAAGGCAGTTTGAAAGTTTGAAGATGGAAGAAGAAGAAGATATAGCAAGTTATCTTTTGCGAGTTGATCAAGTCATAAATTAGATTCAAGGTCTTGGAGAAACATTGGATGAGTCAATGGTGGTGCAAACAGTTTTGAGATCTCTACCAATGAGATATGATGCAAAGGTTTCGGCAATCGAGGAGATGAAGAATTTAGCCAAGCTAAAGATGGATGAGCTTCATGGTATTCTCACGACATATGAGATGTGGACAGAACAAGATAAACCCTCAAAGAGAGAAGTGGATTTCAATACATCAAAGAAGGAGAAATCTAAGATTCAAGAACCAAGTGATAATTCTAGTGATGATGAAGATGACAATGAAGCACTTTTCATTTGTAGGCCAAAAAGAGGAACAGGTAAATATCAAGGAAAATTACCTTTTAAATGTTTTAATTGTGGAAAGATTGGACATTTTTTAGCTAGATGCCCAGATAAGGTTAATGATGAAGAAGAAGAAAATCCTACATACAAGAATAATTTCAAAGGAAAATCCAAGAAGGGATTCGAGAAGAAGAGCATGTATTCTAAAGATCCTAGCTCAGTTGAAGATAGTGGAGTCAGCGATTCAAAAGAAGAAGAGATTTTATTCATGGCCATACATGATAATCAAGAAGAAGAAGAGGAGGATGCTGAAGTAGATATGGAAGGAGAACTCAATTGTACCCTAGAAGAGGTAAAAGCTTTTGAGAAGAAGAATCAAAGATTAAAATGCCAGATCGAGAAAAATGAACAGGAGTCAAAGGAAATGATTGAAGATCTACAAGCAAAATTTAAAGAAGCCAAGAAGAATGAAGAATATATCAAAGCACAGTTGGAAATAGTAAGAAAAGAATGTCAAAGGTATTTTATTGAAATTGCCTCTTTAAAAGAAGATATTCAAAAAGCAGTCAATGATAAAGTAGTTAGTGATTCAAAAATTGAGGATAGCACTAACATGCTAAATAAGATATTAGAAAGTCAAAAAGCATACTCAGATAAGACATGGATTAGATTTGAAAAGAAAAAGAGATATGCTGAAGCTCTTATAAAAGAGGAAACAAAAAAGGGAGAAGTGAAGAATATAGAGGACATTCCAAATAGAGAAGGCTGGAAGGAACAAAGCTACAAAAGGCAATCGGGTCAGAGATATATAGACAGGTATTATTTCTATGGTTATTATTTTTATTGTAATGGATATGGTCACAAGAAATTAGAATGTAGAAAAAGAGCTAAAAATTTTAGAAATAAGGAGAAGGAAAGTCAAGTAGAGTCAATCAAAAGCCATAACTCTTTTTCTCCTCTATCAAGCTTTGATGAAGAGACCATAGTGTGCTACAAGTGCAACAACTTTGGACACATATATTGGTATTGCAAAAGCATGTTTGAGTCAGTTCAGAAGGATCAGAGTTTCAAAGCTCTATTCATCAAGAAGAAGGATAAGAGTGTCAAAGATCCATTCATCAGGAAGAAGGTTTAGACATGTTCATGGCAGAAGAAACAACCTGAAGATTCTATGATGGTGCAGACAACTCTGCATGTGAGAGGTAAAGATCAGCCATGGTTAATTGATAGTGGATGTTTGAGGCATATGATAGGTGATAAAAGTAAGTTCATTACTCTAAAGAAGATCAATGGTGGTACAGTGAAATTCAGAGATAAAACCACTGGCAAGATAGCAAGAAAAGGTACTTTGAGTTTGGATTATGGTAGAACTAAGACTAAGAAAGTTTTGTATGTAAAAGGTCTTAAGCATAATCTGTTAAGTGTTAGTCAAATATGTGATCAAGGATACACATTAAGGTTTCATGCTAAAGGTTGTGAGATTAGAAGAAAAGATTCAAATGAGTTGATTGTAGATGCTCAAAGGACAGGGAACAATGTATATGTTTTGTCAGATATCTTCTCAAAGGCACGGTCAAAGGATACATTCAAATATCGGTGAAAGGAGTTGGGAGTAATTTCTATTACTTCCTTCCATTGATGTTCAGCATCAAGTGAGGGGGATTTAAGTGTTAGCTATAGGTAAGCCCTTTGCCATTGATGTCAAAGGGGGAGAATAATAGGTATAGGTACAGGTACAAAAAATAGGTATAGGGAACAAGTACAGGTTGCTACAGTAAAGGGGAGTTACTATATGTTTTTAGATGATAGGATGTGCAAGTGACAAGATGTGGCAGTTTCAGGATTGAGGTTGCCATCAATGACAAAGAGGGAGATTGTTGAAAATATTTTCATTGATGTCAAAGGTTTAGCATTATTGGTGATAAAGGCCCCATTGCATTTAATGTTGTTTGTAATAAATATATCTTGGCTAATATGAGTTAATATTTATTTAATATTAATGAATATATTTTTAGTTGCATGTGAGACAAAATAAGGGCCCATGGAGAAGTCGAAGAGCCACGGGATAAAGACAAAAAAAGGATGGGATGCATTTTCCCATGAAGAGTCATCTTGGGGAATACCAAGAGTCACCAAGTGAAGACAAAAGAGTAAGGGCACAATTTCTCATGATGGGACACTTTGAGGAATACGAAAAGTCACCAAAGATAAGGGCAAAAGTGGGAAGGACATTTTTTGTCATGAAGGGTCACCACATGACTTTTCAAAGGCTTGGATATGAAGGGTCATCCACGATTGGCACCATTTTCCATGAGGATTGAAGGGTCACAAAGGGGGAAGGCCAAAGGTCATTTAGAAAGCTATAAATAAAGGCTTGAGTAGCCATTTGTGATATGGAAGTGAGATGCTGATTTGATATTGTAATATCTAGCTTAGAAGAGCAATTGTGAGAGATGAATATTATTTGTATTTGTTATATCTAGCTTAGAAGAGCAAAGGTGAGAGAGAGGAAGGAGATGTTATATTGATCTATCATTTGTTGAGATAGGAACATTGAGAGATAGGTGTGTGGTATACACAAAGGGGTTTGTGTTCATGAATTGTTGTTGGGTTGGTGCTCGGCAAAGGGGTTGGTGCTCCTGTGGGTTGGTGCTCATGAATTGTTGTTGGGTTGGTGCTCGGCAAAGGGGTTGGTGCTCCTGTGGGTTGGTGCTCATGAATAGTAGCTGGGTTGGTGCTTGGCAAAGGGGTTTAAAGCTCTTGTGGGTTGGTGCTCACAAATTGTAGCTAAGGTTGGTACTCGGCAAAAGGGTATGGTGCTCCTGTGGGTTTGTTCTCACGAATATACTTGAGATTGTTTTCTGTGGTTTTTCTCACATTGGGTTTCCATGTTATATCTGGTGTCTCTATCTTTTGTGATGTTTATTTTTTGAGTTTTATTGCATATCTTGAATGTTTGATTAAGTGGAATTTGGTTAAAGGAAAATTTTATAAGATATATGATATATTGATTCACCCCCCCTCTCAGTATATCTCATGATTAACAAATGGGTAGCTAATCTAGTACCTTTGCATAAAAATAATGGAGATATCAGACTTTGTGTAAACTTTAGAGATATAAATAAAGATATTAAAAATAATACTTTTTATCTTTTAGGTATTGATCAAATTCTAGAACAAGTTACAAGATCTTAAATGATGTCTTTTCTTGATGGATTTTTTGGTTATAACCAAATATTTATCAATCCAAATGATAGGCACAAGACAAATTTCACAACATGAAGAGGAACTTTAGCTTTTAATACAATTCCTTTTGGTCTCATGATCGTAGGTGTAACCTTTTAAATAGCTACACATGTAGCATTTGATGATTTATTTAGAATTATCATGCAAGTCTACTTAGATTATTTTATAGTTCAATTTAAAAAGAGAAAGAAACATCTTGATCATTTACGTGAATTATTTGAAAGATGTATAAAATCTAGTATTTCCCTTAATCCTAAGAAATATATTTTCAGTGTTACTGAAAAAAATTATTAGGACATATCATTTCTAAAGAGGGTATTTTAATTTATCCTAAACATGTTAAAGTAATCAAAGAATTGCAGCCACATAAAAATCAATCTAGTCTTAGGTCTTTTTTATCAAAATTAATTTTATGCATAAGTTTATATCAAATTTTTTTGATAAATCAAATCCTTTACATATTTTGCTAAAGAAAAATCATTCATATGTGTAGGATGCAAAAGATGATTTTAATTTTAACAATGTGAAAAATGCCATTGCAAATGCACTTGTGCTTATAAAAACTAATTTATCTAAGCCTTTCATTCTCTATGTTAATGTAACAGAAGAGGTCATCGATGTTGTAATAACACAACAAGATAAAAATAATGATGAAAACTCCATCAAATATATGAGTCAAGTTTTCAAAGATACAGAAACTAGTTACTCTCTTATCAATAAATTTATTTTATCTTTGGTTTCTTCATTAATTAAATTTCACCATTTCTTGATGAAAAATAAAGTTAATGTAAGATCAAATGTACCTATTTTATCTTATTAAAATAACCTACTTTCAAATAAGGTTGAAAATGTGGATTTTAAGAATCCAAGAGTTTGACCTTGAATTTGAAATTTCTAAAACCATGAAAAGAAAATGAATTAGAGAAACATTTGGCTTAAAATGCTTATTTTAGTATTAATGCCTTACTTTTATTTATTGATGATTCATTGAATGCAAAACCTCATTTTCAATCTATGAAGCTTGCCAATTTTTTAAAAATATGTAAGTTTAGACTTGAAATGAAATATTGAGACTATTTAATAGCTGAAGATGATTAATACCATGATCTTATATATTATTTTCAATATCAAGATTGCCCTAAAAATTTGGATAAAAGACAAAAGAGATCATTAAGAATGCAAGATTTAAAATTTTGCTTACTAAAAAACTTTTTATTTCATGGAAACCAGGATGGAGTTTTACTAAGATGTCTTACTCATGATCAAATCTAGAAAGTTCTTAGGAGATGTCACAAAGGCAGTTGTGGTTGTCATTATGCTGTAAAAACTATAGGTTATAATATTTTACGTGTAGGTTATTATTGGCCTATGTTGTTTCAAGACACTTATAATTTGGTACGTTCTTGCATGTGTTCTCAATTATTTATTGATAGGGATAGATTACCAACATACCTTTGAATCCTATAATTCTTGAAAATCCATTCACTAAATGAGGAATTGATTTAATATCAGATGTTCATCCTTCTTATTCAACTGGCCATATGTATATACTAATTGTGACTTGATTATATTACAAAATGGCCTGAAGCGAAAGCATTAAAAAGTTCAGTTACATATGAAGTTATTTCATTCTTTAGAATTTTTTTTTTTAATATTTGGCATACCTTATCAGATTGTTTCACATAATTTTCCTCAATTTGTTTCAAATGAATATTTATAATTTCTAGAAAAAATATTCTATTATTTCTAGTAATTATTCTAAGTATTACCCTCAAGGGAGCAAATAGGTCGAATCCACGAATAAAAATTTGTTTTCTATTATGAAAAAAATATTTTGTGAAAATAAAATAAATTGACATCTTAATATATTTAAAGCATTATGAGTTTATCACACCATTGTTAAAGTAGCTATAAGATATTCTCTTTTTATGTTAACTTATGGTTTTGAAGCTACATTACCTATAGAGTTGCAAATCTCATTTGTTCATACTATTTTGTAATATCTATCAGAAGATTCAAATTTAATAGAACAAAGACTTTGTGATTTAATAGCTTTAGATGAAATTAAGATTATTTCTTTTAAAAAAAATTAGAAGAAGCTAAAATATAGTTATAAAAAAAATTGATAAAAAAGTTTCTAGGAAAGCATTTAAGGTTGGTGATCTTGTAATTTATTGGGATAGAGCCCATGAAGATCAAGGTAAGCACCATAAGTTTGATTCACTTTGGTTGGAACCATATAAGATTGTCACTATACTTAGGAAAAATACTTTTCATTACAAGATATAGAAGGAAATTGTCTGCATTATTCAATAAATGGGGATCATTTGAAATTGTTTAATCAATAGCTCCTTTTTTGGTTTGTTTGTTTTGGTTTTGTTTATTTTCTTTTGCTTTTGTTTTCTTTTTTTCTGTTATGTTCTTTTGATTGGATCAATTTTGGTTACATAAACAATATATTCATCAAAATAAATGAAAGTACATGAATACTATTGTAATTTTATAAGTATACAATCATGGTAAGATAGTTTACATTACATAATTTATATTTTGCTTTATAAATGAACTTGAACTGGTTATTAATATGTTTAAAGCAGTGCTTATTTTTAGAATTTGTGTTTAAGGTATTTGTTTTTGATTATTTATCCATCCTAAAATTCCTTATCTAATCAATCATTTTATTCATTTCACACTTATTGAACACTTCATCCTTTAAAATTAATGTATTATTAAAGGGGTTCATGTCTAGATACCTAAGAAAAGATTAATCTATATTACACTCTCAGGTGTTTTGTCTTTAAATAGGTAAATTTTAAATTTGTTACCTCATTTCATTTCTGAAATCAGTTAGAAAGGTCGCCAGTGTTGAGTCTATTTTTAACACCCCCTCTTTTTCATTTCTAAATTCAAGAGTTTTAAACTAATTTTTCATATTGATGACTTTGTCATAACATATAAACCTACTAATTAGGGTTCTTAGTTCATTGCATCATTTGAGTGTGTATTATTATGGTGAATGTTTATTACAAATTTTGTATTTAGTAAAATTATTATTCTACATTATAAGTGGTTTTGAAATCATTTAATGGATTCAATAAAAATGTTAAACATGTAGAAGAATTGGTAGAGAAATAGTTATTTGATCATGTGGATCATTTGAATACAATGCTAGTGGTGAAATTTTGAGCATTTATGGTTTGATGCACATATTCATTGCTAAAATGATAATTCATATCATGAAATTTATATATTAATGGTTTATGTTTGCATTATTTTGATCATATTTGAAGTTGATATATATATATATATATATATATATATATATATATATGATCAAACATATAACTTTGAAATATTTTAAATTTTAACTAGTGCTTAATCTCATGGTTTTATATCCTAAGACCTAAGGGTTAGTGTTAAAGTATTAACATTAAGACCTATAAATATTTTATGTCAAGATCATTGCCTGTTAAAAGGTCAAATACCCATGGATTCAGTCTCAAGGGCTAAGGGACAAATGTTGATTAATTAAACAAATACCTAGGGGTTGAATTCTAGTGGACCTATGTGAAGTAGTAATACAGACCTAGGGTGGCAGACATAAAACTCAATAATGACTTAAGTGTTTAATGTTGACTGTGGGATTTGATGTAATGGTTTGATATCATTTAGATGTCAAGTTTTGTGTATTTAATGTTTTGGAGCTATGATAGATAACTTGAGATTTGTTTGAGCCCTCAAAATTTATGGCATTAAAGTCTGGGTACGTGCATCGTCAAAATAAATTTAGTGATCAATTTAGTAAAAGCTTTAGTCATATTTAAACTTGTCATAGTTTCCAAAGGAATTTGGCAAGATTGGTATTAGGTACTAAAAATGTTGGAATCTAATGATAGCCAAGACAATTATGGAGCTTGAAATAATACCAAAAACATTTTTTACTTGATTGATTGTCATTATTGATAAGCTTTGATCAGAAGTAGAATTCTAGAAGTAGAGAGAAACTTGGGAAACTTGTAGAACCAGGTAAGATTTGAAATTTATCATTTACAGTATATGTTTTCAAATAGTTCAGATTATTTGATGAATTTTTGCACAGTCATGCAAATATATTTTTTGATCTTATTCAATGCATGCATTTTAGTTTTAAATTTTAGTTTAGAAAATATGTAGACTTGATTGAATTTTTATTTGTTGAAAATATTTAAATCACATATATCATTTGATTGATTATAAGTTAGTTAAGCTTTGATGAGTTCAATTTTCAATTATCTGGTGCTTGGTAAAACTTTGGTTTTAGGTTTATGGATGGAAAATATGAGATAAATATTTAAAGAGCATGATTTTTCTTGTTGATACTAGGGTTTTCAACAAGATTAATTTCATAGTTTGTTGGTTGTATTTTCATCAGGAAGATGATACAAATTTTGGTAGCATATTATTTTATTTCTCATTTTAAAAATAATACATGTGCATAAAGTTTTTGTTTAATATTTAGTTAGAAGAGGTGTATAATTTTGACTTTGTGTTGTTATTTGTTGAAATATTTAAAACACATGTAGTATTCTACTTGGTTTTGAGTTTGTTGAGCATAGATGAATCTCAGTTCTGGGTTTTATGATGCTTGAGAAAGACATGGGTTTTTGTTTGATGGCTAATTAACTTAGAATAATGGTTGAAAATTACAAGTTTGTTTTACTTATGAGTAATATTCAGTTTTTGGCAAGGTAATATGATAGTTTATTGGTGATTGATAAATCTGTATGACACACAAATGATGCATGTATAACTTTGCTATGATTTATAGTAGTTTTGATATAAGGGTGTTATCTGATTATGTTGGTTTAAAACAATAATGGTAGTTTGATAAATAAGAGTCACTCATTGAATTTTGTTCTTGTCATTTTTGGGTCTCTATTTGAGTTATGAGGTTCCTATCTGATCTACTGTAAATTTTTATGATAGATAAAATATGACCCTTTGGTGTTGCATGTTAAATATTGGGATTTTTACTTTTAATCAATGGCATATTTTATTTGGTTTGGTTAGAAAATTTTAGATGGAAAATGGATATGATAAGGCATGCTATGTGAATAAGTTGATTTTCATTTGAAAATAGTTTTTAATATCATGAGGTAATAAACACATTCATGATTTTATATGACCGATTTAATCCTATGCATAAATTTTTTGATATAATAAATATTAATTTCTCAAAATATTTTGGGTTTCCATATAATGTCAATGAACATTTCTGGGTTGAAATAATTATTGATTTGACCTAGTTATCAATTTTAATAAGAAATTTGTTTTTCAATTTATATAACATCAAGGTTTTAGTTAGATTTTTTATTCACAATAATTTGTAAATGAAATATAGATATCTATATTTTAGCAATTGATAGTATTTCTAGATATTAATTTATTAAAGGAAAACCACTGGTTTGAGTGAATTTTAAATATAAATTAGTATTTGAGCAATGTTAGATTATTTTGAATAAATCATTAGTCATTTATTAGGATATGTTGTTTATTCAAATGGTTTCTAGGTATATTTTAAGTTCATAAGAAAACCCTTGGTCATTTTTTAGATTGTGTTGATGAAATGGTGTTTCAATTTTTAATTAGTTTATTGAAATTTATGATATGAATTTATTTGGATTTAATATATAGTTGAGAATAGTTTTCATTGCAAGCAAGTAATTAGGGTTTCAATGTGTTTCATATTTCATAAAATGTTAGGGTGGACACTTCCTAATTCAAATAATTATCATGGTCATGTATGGAGGAATGATCAAACTTGGAATAGAGAAGACTCATCTTCTGATAGTTTTTCTTCTAGAGGTCAGTATTCTGGAGGTAGAAGACCTTGTAGAAATTTATCTATACCCTTTAATATAGGTAATTGGATGTCCATTCACTTTGATGCCTTAGATACTCTTTTTTGGGATGTTTTTGATGTATTACCATTTAATCCTTAAAATTAACAAGTATTGAGAAGATCATATTGGATAACTCATCCTCACATATGTAGGAATCGAAGTAGTTCAACTTAATGAATGTAAATAACTCTATAGTTTGAACACAATTTAGTTTCTCATCATTCTCCTTAACAACATCATCCATTGCCTAAAAATTACCTACAACAAGTTTATAATCTGCATTCTCATGATTTAGTGGCTCTTAACCATAAAATTCCATCTCTTGAACTTGTGAATTTGATTGAATCTTGTTCAAAATTGAATCTTGTAGATTTCCCTCATCATTTGATAAAAGAAGAAAGATTGGGGCCTCTTAATCATAAAATATATAAAATAAGTCCCTCAACTTCCCCAACCATCACCATAATGGTAAATAAGGATAGGCTGGAAGTATAGCCGAAGATAATGAAGAGGTTGTCAAGCTAATTAAGTTTCTTATTACCACCATGAGTTACACAAAGTATTTAACTGACAAGGGCTATCCGTTGATAGAAATGATTTTAGATTCTGATGAGAAATAGGATGTTAAGTAATGTTTAATGTTGTTGCTTTGACACATTTTCAAATACTATTTATGTTTTAATATTATTTTAAACTTTATTTTGATATTTGTTTGACAATATTTGAAAACATTTTAGATAGTATATATTTTTGATGTGGAATATATGAATTTATAGATAATGTATATGGATAAATGTTAGATGTAGTAATTTTCATTTAAATAGATTATGTTGTTTTTAAATGTTTTTACATAATAGGTTTATTTATATGTTGTGATGTCCAAGGGCCTCCACCCAATTAGAGTGTGTCTCCTTTGGTGTATTAATATTTATTTTGATCTTAAAAACTTATTTTAAAGTCTTATAACTAAAGCTAAGTTATAACTAAAATATTATTGACTTAATTAAAGTCAATTAGGACTTAACTAATAAATAACTAAAATTAGTTATAACTTATCCCTTAGTTATCTCCTTAGAAAGTGATTATAAATTAATATCAAAGTGATTATGAATAGGAAGAACATTACACAGGTATTTTTGAAGACTCTAATTTGATTCAAAGTTCATTGTAATAAAAAAATTTGTGCAACATCTATGAGATAAAGTAACTTTTATAGATAGATCAAGGACACATTATCTATTGATTAAGTAATATGCTTAATTATCACAGGGATATCCAGGGTTCATTATTTAGTTTATAAACTAAGTATCTAAAAGTTGTTAGGTTTAATGTCTTATAATGATTGCAAATTTACAGTCATATGAGTACAATCTGATCTAATTAACCTGGATACTGATGAATAATTCATTGTATACAACATGTTATTGATTCATTTGGATTGTTTTGGTTTTTATATCAATAATTTATGTATTGAATATTCTAGTTTTTAATAAAATTTACTTTATATTTGCTAAGATGACTCTATTATAGACTAAAGATCTTTTATTTTTATTTCATTTATCTATTTTTGTTTATTTATTTCATGGTTTTTTAATTTAATAATTAGTTAAATTTAGATTGATTAGCTTCTATTTTTAGTTTTAATCTTTGATTAATCTTAAATATTGTGTTTCTCAAATTTCTTATTTTTTTTAATTAATTAGATTTTATTTAGTTGTTTCATTTCAAATCTTAAAAGTTCTATTTTTTAAATTATGAATTCATTTAGTTATTTTTTTAGGCTTAGATTAATTATTAGAATATAGTTAGTTGTTGTTATTAATTTTCCTTTTTGCAGTAGATTAAATCAATTTTATTAGATTATTGATTCTTTTAGTTTAGTCTATTCCTAAAATTGTTTTAGTTTTAGTTTATAATTTAGTTGTTTGTTGTTTCAGATTTAGTTCTTGTGTGATTATGTTTTTTGTTATTTCAATTTCTTTCTTTGGCATTCATTGTAATATTTTAATTTTTATCTTTTGGGTCTTTGTGTTTCTTTTATTTTGATCTTTTTTGAGTTGAACATAAACATTTCAAAGCATTTAAGTAGAATATAAATATTTATAAGGAAAAAAAATCTTTCCTTTAAGAGATTATCTTAATCAAAGATCTTCTCTATTGGATAGGGTAGATTATATATTCACATCTATTTCCTTCAGACTTAAAGAAAATAATTGATTTCTAAAATTATAATGAAGTATGGATCAGTGTTTGTCATACTTATTATTTTTTAGAACATTTAAAACCCCTTGCATATATTTTATATCCCTTGTGACCTATTATACCTTAAATATTATACTGGTACAATTCTAAATTAACCTTAATGATAGGATAAAGGGATGATTCATTGACATAATAATTTTAATCATCAATAAGATCTAGATGGTACAACCACTATTATTAAATTCTAAGATGGTCTTATTGGGTCACCTCTTAGTAGTATCACAATACTTATCACTATAGGTTCTAAGATTATTTTAGTATGGTTTCATGTATTACTAGATAATTAGACATATTATATATTAATTAGATAACTATGGCTCAATAAAATAAAATTAATTCCATCCACATTAAATTAATGCTTAAAGTTTGTGCATGATCAAAAAAAGGATTACTATATAAATAAATCCTTATGAGTCACCAATATAAGTTACATCTGAGGTATTACCTAAAGAGTTTCATAAATAATAAATCTTTTGACCTCAAAATACTACACTTGGATTTCAAGTACCTACTCAACCATTTATTAAGGTAGTCTTATCTAAACCTCTTATATCAATTCAATATAAATCACCTATCAAGGGTCTAATCATATGAAAAATTATTCAAACTATGAAAATTTCTCCTTTAGAATAAGATAATACAAGTATTACAACTAATTACAATAATAATTATTATAATGATAGTGATAGTGATTCTAGTTACTATATAATTAATTATTATAATGATGATGAAACTAGTGAGGGTCATATAACCAACTACATAGGCTCATGGTCCAAGGGATATGTTAATCTCAATCATGAAGATAACATGGTAACTTTTAATGCATGGTATGTTCATATAAATCGGATTATTGGTTAGATTTGCTTCTTAATATTACTCACTTCAACAAAACAATATATTGTACATAACTAATTTTTTATTTCTTTTATTTGTTGGTAACTCCAGTGTTTTTTTTATTTCATGCTTCATGTATGGATTTTTTATTCATTATGTTTCTGTATAGCCTTATATATATAAGGCTATACGGTTTGATAATTTCATTGCTTCTAGATTATTATTGTTTTGATACTTATCTTGTTCAAAATTTAAAGTTACCTTCTTACTTCATATTTTTAGTTTATTTTTTCATTCTTCTAGCCTCTTGGTTTATGTTGATTGATTGCACTTACCTCTGATTCTTATATCCCATCCCAAAATCCTATATATACTTATAAGTGATAATTTTTTAAAATATTTCATCTATTGAGAATATACATGCTTACATTATACAATAAACAATTATTTAAAAACTCATAAAGAACATAGTTCTTCATAAATATTTATATTTAATGCATAACAATATCTAGGATTGTTGTAAGTGAAGGATTCATGGTTAAGGGAGGATATCCATTTTGATATTATTTCCAAAAATTTGAAAGCATTACATACCTCACCTCCCAATAAGCTCTTGTTATATAAGAATTTTATATTTCATCTTATTATTCCAAATCTACAATACATGGGATGCATTAACAAAATGTCCATTGCAATGAGTTTCTAGATGTGAATTGTATATACATGTTATTTTTCATCTTTATGACTTTACTAATAATTTATGTTTTAGAACTTATCAGTGTATCAATCTCCCTAAATTAATTTCCTAAGGAGTGCATTGGGAAAGGTGTAAGCTTAATTCATTGTACTTTAAGAGAGATATGTACATAGTATTCATTCATACCTTCACTATTATCAATTTGACCTCCTCTAATTTTATTTACATCTTCTTTCATCATCTCCTTATGTCTATTTATGATAACTAGGTCATATTACTAATGTATTAGGTTAGATAATATTGTTTATTACAATCCTATTTATCCTTTTATTGTATCAGTCTAGTCATTATAGTTCTAATTCAATTGACACCCATTTTAACTTTACTAGCTTGGCCGACACCATCAACATGGAGTTTCATGTGATATATAGGTTTGGATACATATATATAGGGGTCATATATATCATTCCTAACACATAAATTACATCTAATTTGCTTACATTCACATTCATACCCTTAAGTAATAAAAGTATGAGTTTAATGATAGAGTCTTATTCTTGGAGGTCAAGTCTTGATCAATGTCATTGAATCTAAATAGGAAGGGTTGAATAAAGGACGTGACACATAGGCTTTGGATTTACCAACTAAGGACATCTTGGTATTCTTATTACCATTTGAGGTCTTCACCTAGAACATCTCTTGTAAAGTGTCAATAGAACTAAGGGACAAATTGATGTGCCAACAAGTCGATCCAAATACAAGTACCTCTATCCTTATTCAATTTCATTTATTTACTTAGTGTAAGGATAAAATTTTATTATTTTCATAATAACTTGTATGTTTTTTTTCCTTAAGTTATCCTTATACTGAATAAATTGGTATAATATAGGGTTTATAGGTTTTCCATTACCACTATAGGCCACATAGACAACAATTATGGTCCAAAATTTCACCATTTAAAATTTTCTTAGTTTAGTGTTATTACTATCTTGTATCTAAGCTACCATTGTTCATCAGTTCTTTGAATGCAACTTCCTTACTATATCCTTGATATCCCTTTGTTACCAATGTTATATCATTGATTTATATTTGGATCTAGTTAGAGACATACCTTAAATCTTAGGCATATGCACTGAAACCCTATACCCTTGACATTGAGTGATGATTACCTTTTTTTAGATATACAACCACTCAAAGTATCATCACTATACAATCTAAGTATACGTAGGCTCTAAGTTATGATCTCTTTTTTGTATCTTAGTCTATAGAGGGAAAGAGGATTTTTATGTTGGTCTTCCTAGCTTGCACATACATTTTGGTTAACCTGACATGAATCCTTTCCCATAATTAGTTTTATTGTATTCACATTTACATACCTTGCTTGTTTAATATCTTAATTTGATAAATAAATATTTTTAGTTTTTTCTTCTCTATGTTTCTTAGCTTTTACATCATTTTTTAATGATGTCTCCTCTTAGTATTTTTCAAGTGACTCAATCCATTATAATTTTGAATGGGTTTCTCCTTTCTACCTTATATTTTTGGGGCATATTATTATTTTTTTCATTATTTTTATTCATCCATGTGAAAATCTCACATGCATAGTGAGCTCATTATCAAGAATCTTCCACACATTAAGGCCATACAAATTAAAATTCAAGATATTTTTCAAGATGCATCATATATATTTATTAATGTACCTTGTTCAAGGTACATTCCTAAGTTTTTCATTTTGTCATAAATTATATCACATTTTACTTGTTTATTTATAGTTATCTTATATTGTTTTAAGCTAACATTTCTTACAAGATCTTTTCTGACTCTCTTATGTTGCAACTTAGCCTTGCTTTATCTAAACCTCCCAGTTTTCTAGCATCCTTAGTACTTATTATTTTTCATTAGGTCTCTTTTCATTTTTTTACACCCCTTGGTTTCTTAGTTTTTGAGTTACATAGTAATACTTGGGAAATCAATCATGCCCTCCTCATAAACACCCATCTTATTTCTTCTCTTTTTACAATAACTTTTTACTTATTTCATTTCATCCATTATTTCCTTTGTATTTCTTTGGTATCTCTTATCCTCATTGCAACCTTGTGGAGTTTTATATATTTTTTATACTTCATAAATTTATCTTATTTTTATGCTTCTTGTATTTTTATTTTATAATTTTCATGGTAAGACCTCGGGGAATAAAACTAAGCCATCATCACAAACTCCCATTTGCTTTACATCTTGATTCCAATCTTAACCTTAGCTAGGTGTTTTATTTCTTAGAGTCAATCATATTCTATTTATTATTATTTTGCAGTCCATCTATGTGTCCTCTTCCACATTTCCCCCTCTTTTATGATGTTGTTTCTTATGATGCTATCTCAATATTCCTATCATTTTACCATCTTCCTCTATACATTTTTTATGATTGGGGCATCCTATTCATTCTATGCTCATATTATCTTTCCTATTTTCCATCTCCTTTTGGGCCCACTCAATTTAGTTTCAATATTTTACTATTTTATAAGGTGCAAGTCTAGAAGTATATAATCATGTTGGTCTCTAGGTACACCTCCTTAGTGGCTAGGTATAGGCCCTCTTATGGTAGTCATATTTAGCACCCATGGTTGGTCTTCCAAATCCATATGGAGGAGGAAATTAAAAAAATATAAAAGTGTCAAAATACATGATTCTATAAGCAAAAGGAAAAATATATTTTAAAATTTAGATGAAAAAACATGATCTTATATTTGGCACTCACACTAGTGTAGTTGAAGTTCAAACTCTACAGTTAGCCTAATGATACATTTGATGTCCATTTGGGTATGGTATGCTAGTATACTAGGGTAGGAGGTCTCTTAATTTATATTATGCTTAGGTGATACTTAATTTCTTACACAAATACCTAAACCTCATAGTAGATTAATAGCACTATAAGGGGTCCAAAAGACAAAGGAACATGTTGTGGGAAGGTAGGATCCTTGTATTTTCATGTGATAGCTTTTATGGGATGATAATTACACCTCACTAATTATCCCAAAGCTTAAGCTTTCTAGGTTAGATTCTCTAGGGCCATTGATATTGAAAATATTTAGTCTTTCCCAAATGATTAAAGTTTCTTATCACCAGTAAAGACCATGTTTTTCCCTTGGTGACATCCTCTTTTCCTTGCATCCATTATTCCTCCTTGACACATACGCTTGTTTTTAAATCTCTTCCATATTATTTATCTCCCATTAGTCATTTCTTGTAGACATATTAATGTTATGATAGCTTTAGAACTTTCCTTTTTTAGATATAAATTGCATCTTTGAGTTGTTGTGAGATGCTCTCTTGGTCTTTGTATTATTTTTATAGGATTTATCTTAGTTATGTTTTGGATTTTGAGTTTTATATTCACGTTTTATGGGCCATCCAATCCTATTTTTACCTTTCATGTTTCCCCTTTTTAGGAGCAATTTGGTCTCATTTCTAATTTTCATGCTTTACTTTACAACACCTTTTTATTTTATTTCATGGATTTTTTAGTTCTAACTTACCCTTAATATTTTGAATTGCTAATATTCCTTTGTTAGTATCTACTTCCTTAGATCTATTGGTTATAATTTAGCCTTATCACTCTCAGATTTCCATTTTTTTAGGTTTTATATTCTACTCTTGAGTTTTTTCCATCTATTTCCATTATTGACTATTCTACATACATGCATATTATTTTTATTCCCTTTTTTAGTCTTGTATCCATAGGGTTTTCAAATATAGTTTTTGCACCTACCATGATTGAGACTATGGTATTTATATGCATCATATATGTAGAAATTTAAGCCTATATATATATATATATATATATATATATATATATGTTAATTTTATATATTCATTTATCAAAAAAAAATTAGCATTCCATGCTATGCTTTCATAGTACTATGTATCTTTCCAAAAAACCATCTCAAGTTACACTATTATCTTGTAATACTTGTATACACATCAATCTCCATGAGTGCATGTTTTAAGGAGTACATAAAGAAAGGGGTGGGGTTATATTGTGGTACTTTGAGAGATATTTACATATTATTATACCATAAATTCACTACTATCAGTCTAACCTCCTTTGATTCTCTTTCCATCTTTGTTCTCTATCTCCTTATGTTTAGTTATGTTAACCACCATGTATTCATATTGTATCGACTTGGATAATTTATTCTATTACATGATTTTTTTATCATTATATGGTATTGACCTGGTCACTATAATTATGATTCTATATTTATCTTTCATATTATATCAACCTAGTCAATATAGTTATGAGTTAGCCAACACCCCTTCAATTATATCAACCTATACTATATCATTGGCTTAGAATTTTAGGTGATTTTGGGTTTAGATCCACATACATACATACATACATACATACATACATATATATGTGTGTGTGTGTGTGTGTGTGTGTGTGTGTGTGTATGTATGTACATATATATGTATGTATGTATGTATGTATGTATGTATGTATGTATGTATATGGATCATTTTTATCATTCTTGACACACAACACTCATCTCCTTTATTTTCACTCAAATTTTTACCCTTAAGTAGTAAAAGGAGGAGTTAGAGGGTAAAGTCTTATTTTTGGAGGTCAAGTCTTGCCTAAAGACTTTGAAGCTCAATATAAGGGTTTGAACAAAGAATGTCACCCATAGTATTTATATTTTCCAACTAAGGACATCTAGGTTTTCTTTTTTCCATTTGAGGTCTTCACATACAACATCTCTTACAAAGTGCCACTATATCCAAGGGGTAGATTGATGCAAAAACAAGTAAATTTGAAGGTAAGTATATTTATCTTTATTATCTTTCCTTTATTTACTTAGTAAATAGGTTTACTTTTCATATTATTATAGTAGCATGTTTGTTGTTTTCCTTGCTTAAGTTCTCCTTATATAGAATAAGTTGCTATAGAATACAAGAGTTAGGTTTTCTATTACCACTATAGGCTACAGAGACTATACATATGATCTACCATTGTGTCATTTACCTTTATATTAGTTTAATGTTATTATTATTCTGGATGTAGCTTACCCTTGTTTTTTAGTTCCTTGCATGCCCTGTCCTTTATATATCCTTGATATAACTTTGTTACCATTTTTATATCATTGATTCATCTTGGATATAGTTATAACCATACCCCATTACTTATGAATAGGATTTAGAACCCTATGCCATTGACATTTAGTGTGGATTTCATTTTACTAGATTTGTGACCACCTTGAGTATCATTGCTATACCATCCAAGTATACATAGTATCTATGCTATGATCTCTTATGTGTATCCTATTATATAGAGTGAAAGAGGATTGTTATATTGGTCATACTAGATTATTCACACATGAACAACATTTATGGTGTAATAAGAAAGCCCATAATTCTTCCTTACCCATGAAACATGTCTATTATAGATTAAATACAAGAGATATAATTTAGAAATATGAAGATCTTAGCCCAAATAATTATGATAGTTTAATAAGAGTGATTGTCTCTAATTTAATTAAATTCCATCTATGACTATTTTGGAAACCCTTGAAAAAAAATTTAACTTATCAAAATTTTAACTAATTTAGCACATAATGGGGATTACACTACTCATAATCAAGTAAAAATATGACACAATTAAAATAAATGTGAATACAATAAATGGAGTAATAAAAATAATAAATGTGCCACACTATATATTTAGATATTAAAAACTTGACCATGGAGGTTAATATGTAAATACAAGGGTTCTAACTTTCTTGTTCATGATTAGAGGCTAAAATAGTGAAAATATGTCTATATAACAAGACAAATATAACCCAAAAAGTGTTTCACAAATAAATAAGTTCTATAAAAGGATCAAAATAATGGATTAGTCAATTATAAATTAGGTTATAATCTTGAAGTGTCTTATTGTGACCTAAGTTTTGTGACCTATATTTGAATCATGTGTTAATTGTGGACCTTTTCCTCAATTATGATCCACTTCTACGATTGTAATCTATTATTATTTTTATGACTTAAAATTTTTAGAGATACTTCAACAAGAGTGGATAACTATTAATTATAATCCAAGTGATGTAATGATGAGCAAAACTATTTGAATTGTTTCTTCTTTGAATTCAGACCTAATTCACCCCAGTGTTGAAATGATATAAAAATGTACAAGGTTAGTTTCTTTGGAACCCTCTTGAGGGGTTACAACTAAAAGTAAAATTATTAGAAATATTCTAAAATATTATAAACTACCTGAAGTCTATCACCTAAATGCATGCAATAAATAAATTGCGTAAAGACAAAACACAATATTTATCTAGGTAACACTACTACCTCTTTAAATTATAATCTCTCACATAAATATACTAATATTACAATATAAACTCTCATCCATAGATATACCTTAGACACTTGTCTTCTATGTCCTTATATAGATAAGAGAGAAACCATTGGTTAGGGTTTTGGAGAGTAGTTTAATTACACAAGACGTCTTCTTAAAATAAGATTAGTTTATTATTATTATTATTATTATTATTATTATTATTATTATTATCATCATCATCATCATCATCTAAAGTTAATTAATTAAATTACTTGATTGATAATATTATTTATTAATATGATATAAATAAGTGTGAATATGATTTTTGATGTCCATATTTAAAATTTAGATAAAAAGAGTGCATATTCAACCATATAATAGTGTATGAGTTGTAAAATACACTAGCTTCCCCAATTAATATGTATTATGATGAAGGGGAGGAAGGAGGAATCAATATAACATCCCCCCTTAAGTAATTATTATTTAAATTTGACCATAGATATGAGTTGGAGAAAATGAATAATCACCATAAAAACCTCATAATGATTACTTCCTTCAACTTGGATAGAGATTTGGAATGTAGAAACCTACTATCAATAAAGGGTAAAGAGAAAATACATTCAACAAGATGAAAATAATGGTTACTAAAAGTTTTGTCCAACATATATTTTTGTGTATTAACTAGTTTATCTTTGTCATGGATATAGAACTTAAGGATAAGGTAAAAATGAGTCATATTTTTTTATGATTTACTGTGATGGATCACTGACTATCCAAGATGATTATTTTTAGAAATTTGAGTAATGATTTTAGAAATAGATCTATGAATTTTATTTGATGATTATTTTTAGGTTGTAGAATTGTTGGCTTGACTATTGGAGGAATAATAAGGGATACCTCCTAAAACTAATCATTTGATGTGTTTGAAAGAAGTCTAGTGAAGAAAGTAGAAAAAGTGGGAACACAAGCCCCATCAATATTGACCATGGAGGATAGTGATGGCCCAGATCTATTAAAATTATATATTTGGAATGAATCACTTAATTTTATAGTGGTAAAGATAGCCAATCTTTTATATATTTGATGAATACATCTTGTGGCAAGAACTCAACATTTTTACCATCTATTAAATGTATAAGTTGATAAATGGATAGAAGGTTTGTGAAATATTAGGAACATATAATAGCTTCTCTAATTTTCCATTATTTATCTCAACATTTCCAATCCCTAAAACATATAAGGAATAATTATCACCAAAAAATATTTTTTCAATGTTATAGTGATTAAGATTAGAAAACTACAATTTTGAATTGGCCATATGATGTGTTGCATTTGATTCAATAATATAATATTATAAGGTATGAAATTTAGTTGTAGTAGATAGAGAAAGTTTTAATAATAACCTATATCAACATAAGTAATTAAAAATTTTACACTTGAAAAATACGATGATGGAGTATAATCTTCATCCCTTTGGATGTGATTTTGTGATGCAAATTCCATTTTTTCAATTTTATTTTTGAATCAAGAAGATTATGTGTGACATTAGTGAGTGAAATATGTTCATGATAGGTAATCCTTATTCTTTGACTAATTTTAGGTAGATAAATCTAGTTAAATGCTTTTAGACATATCATACTTGGATTATTTTGAATCCTTCTATGGTGTCTTGGCCTACTTTTAAATTTGTGGTTGTGCTACAAGTACATGATTTATAGAATTATGAGAAGATAATCCACCCATATGTATGAGTTTTTATTATTCAAATATCAATTTATCATTAAAAAAATCAAAATTTGGCATCATTAACTTGTCACCCCAAGAGTCCATATTATAGTAGAAAGTGGAGGTATATAATGAATATGGTTTTCCTAACTTATAAACAATTTCCATTATGAGTTGATCATAATTATTCTCCATTTTTTAATCCTTTAATTGAATCCAAATTGGCATAAATTGAGAATTAAATCCTCAGTGGTGATAAAGTATTGATGATTCAAGGTAATGCAAGTTTTCTCTAACTTGAGTCCTCTAATGAGCTCTAGCTTCTTGAATAATTTTTTAGGCTTCATCCAAGTTGTGTTAGTAGTCTCTATGTCATGAATATGAAAATTTAGATAATTATTAGTGTAATATATCCATCACAATGATTTAATAATTTTATCTTATCAACCTCTCCTAGTGGTTATATTTTTTTTATGTATAGTCACCAGATACAAACATTTTCTTATAAGTTATACTATCATGAACTCCTTCCATGTGAAAAAAATGTATATAATTAAGAGAGTGACTATATATTCTAGAATGTTTAAAGGTGAAGGTATAGAACAAATGTAGAAACATTGTAAAATAAAATTGCATATAAATTATTTTTACAGGAAATAAGGTGTTAAATTTTTGTTCTAAAGTCTCTAGAGTTATATACCAAAATGATCAAATCAATGAGAGGATTGAAATGGTACAGTCATCCATAGGGTAATTTTTTATTCAAAAAATATCTTTACACTTGCATATATAAATGATCAACTTGATGAGAGTATCACAATGGTGTAGGTTCCATATGGATGGAAAAATTCTAGACTTTTTTCAAGTAAGAAAAATTTATGTAAAAATAAATGAATTCTTCATGGTTTGAGAGATATATTAAAAAAAAAAAATTTTGACAACATTTCTCACTATACTATCATTAAATATAATAGTGAAACTATGTGTATATCTACCAATTTACTGATAGATGACAAGACTGATTAGGAATAACTAGGCTAGGGTTTCTCTAGTGTTTGAGTTTTTTTATGTACTTATCTTATTTTTAAATATTTATTTGAACCAATATTTCAAATATTTCACTAAAAAGGGTTTACTTTATTGATATTTTCACTATTCTATTTTTGAGGTATAATATTAACTTCTCAAGGCTAACCACTTATTGGTACACCACAGATTCAAATAGTTGTTGGATTCCTATGGTTTATAAATAGCCAAGTCACTTCAAATATACCAAAGGCATATAGAAGCTAATTCCATAAATAGTGATGTCTGAGGCTTGGGTAGTGTGGGAGTACACTTCACTTCACATGCCAATAATGAAATGCTTATAAAAATGAAAATTTTATGTAATATTAAAAAACCCCAGTGCAAGGTTTATAACCCAGATCAATTATACAAAAAAAATGCACCAAACCCTTAAGAACCCATTACTTTCATAATTTTTTATTCACTAATATACCATAAGGGTGAAATGAGAACATTCTATGGGTATTTTTAGTATGCCACTAAGAGGAATATTGAAACTAGGAAAAATAAAAATAGTATATTTGATACCTTAGTTTTATGAGCACAAAAATAGAAGATTTGAACAAGATCCATATAAAATCAATACAAGAGGTGAAAATTTCAAATGGCTTTGATACCATGTAAAATTATAGGAAGTATTACAAAATCTTATAAAATACCTTAAGTTTATCACCCACATGTATGTAATAGAGAAAGATAAAACACATGATTTATCTAGGTAGCATTATTACATCTCTAGATTAAAAGCTTTGGCATAAATATACCAATGTTAAAATATAATATCTCATCCATAGATATACCTCACAATTAAAATTATATATCTTGTCTAGATAAGAGATAAGGTTAGGGTTAGTGTTTTAGAGAGTATTTTACTTACATAAAATTTCTTCTTAAAATAATACTTTTTTTATTTTTAACAAAAGTTAATTAAGTAAATTACTTAATTGATAATATTCTATAGTAATATGATATGGATAAGTGTGAACATAATTTTTGCATATCAATATTTAAAATTTAAATAATAAGAGTGCATCTTAAACCATACACTAGTGTATGATTTATTTAAGACACTAACACTACTAATCCTGCATGCTTAGAATTATGGATCAATCTAGTGATTATGAGTGTTTCTAACCCAAAATGAGAGAAAGGACTTCAAATCCTCTCCATAAATTAAAAAATGTACCTATATGATTTGTTATGACCTTTTCCTTGTATAAATGTGTTGGCATAAGATATATGATGGCATAATAAAACTAATTTGTTGATTCCTTGAAAGAATGTAAAGGCTTCTTGATAAGACTTGATAAATATGCATGAGAGACTTGGCTAGTAAGAGATTCAGAAGACAGGAATTGATGATGAAATGGTTTGGAGTTAATTTGTATATATATGATTCAAAATGACATATTTACTCATATAAGATAGTGTAAACATAAAATAAAGGCATGAAAAATGTGGAAAATTACACAAAGGACCAATAATTCAAGGAGATGAAATCATGGGCCAAACTTAGGAAAACCTCAGAAAAAGTACATGGGCAAAGAAATAGTTGACAAATAGGTTATCATAAATGTGTGATTGAATGGATATATTTTCATTGACCCAAAGGGAACATAAATTCAAAATTTAAGGCAAGCCTAAGTCAATGGAAGATAATATGAGGGCAGACATAAGGGAATAGTGTATTGAAAAGAATCAAAAGCATGCACATGGACCAAGTTTGATAAAGCATGATAAATACACAATGGAAAAGGGTGTTATAATAAATTACGTGTCAACATAATACCCCAATATGATGTGTGTGCATGAATGCATTTGTGTGTATCATTGAAAAAAAAAATTAAGAGTATAACTAAGTATTTCCTGATATGGATGGAAGGTGAATTGTAAAATTATAGATTGGGTGTAACCACACTTGGTCATTGATAAATATGGTGTACTTTTAAACAATTGAATACTCATTAAAGTAGATAAATGTCTCAATAAATTAGTATGAATATTTAAAAATAATATAACAAACTAAAAAATGAACAGAAGAATGAATACACTGAGTGGAACCATGTTGTCACTTGTGGGAATTTTAGTGCTGAAACCAAAAATTAGAGTTTAAAATTGGGAATTAATGACATAGGGACTAAAACTCTACTTTTTTTAGCATGGAATTAAATTTCTAGTGCTTCTTAGTCTCTCTTAGTATTTCATAGTTCCTAACTATGTATAAGATACAAATGATATAATAACTAGTGATATAATATTTGGTGATAGAATATATTGATATATGCCCCCAATTTGAGTTGAGGGATATACCTAAAAGAGTTTAGAAAATTCTCACACAATGTCAAATTTACAAACCATTACCACCATAAAAATAATTGATGCATTGCTCAAAGCATATCTCAATATAGTATACACAAATAAATATACAATGATAAATCTTCTATAATTATAAAACTTCCATTTAGAGTTCCATCTATATAGCTTCCATATCAAATACAATGAATGATCCTTACATATATAGGCAAGGAAAATCAATCCTAACTAAGAGATAAAGCTAGAGATCAAACCTAAGACTAAGAGATAACTATCCCTAAAGGATAAAAACAACTATAAATTATTCCATAACATCTAAGATATAAATATGTAATATCTCATAATATCTAAAATAAGATATTCATACATAAGTTGGCGGTAATAATAAAGTACCTAGGTGAACATGAGCTAAGGTAAATAACCTACTCTAACACCCCCCCCCCAAGTGAAGTTAGGGGCCAAAAATAGAGTGGCATGTCCACAATATGAGTCCTAGTAACAAGGCCTAATCAAGTACTCATGTAAAAAATATCCATGAATAAATATCTCATAAAGTATAGAATGGGAGAAAACCCATAGGAAAATAAAACTCCCCCCCCCAAAAAAAAAGAGAAAAGAAGGAATGAAATGGGTCTTGGCAACAAGGCCTAATGAGGTACCCATAAAAAAATGATGCAGTATGAAGACAGGTGTCCCTATGAATGCCAATCCATCTTTTTAGAATACATGTATGTCAATTCATTGTAACTATCAAGTCAAATTAAGAATGGTGTTAAATACAAAGATCACTAAATATGAACACTAAACTCAAAAATACTAGGTAGAATGATGAACCTAAGGAAGCATTGCCTAAACACCCTCCCTCAATTATAAAATAGGAGAATTTGTCAATTAAAGTCTATAAAGGAATGGACTAAAAATGGTGATAACTGAGCATAAAGACTAGTGGGGATACACACTAGTGTCACTATACAAAAAGTCACCAAGAATGCCATTGAGACATAACAATTATCATATGATTTTCATAAAAAAAAGTTCCTAAATAAGATACCCATGTAAAAATGAAGAACTTAAAAAATTTAGATAAAATATCTCAATAAGATGGCCTTGGTGGTGATGGAAAGGTAGACTGGGCTATACAAGCAAACCCCTCATGGCACTTTATAATTTAGTGTAAGTAAACTATATATCATACACAAAAACATCAAATTAAAAAAAGGAAGATGATGTATACACCATAATAGTTCCAAATAAAGAGACTATCAACCTGTCAAGGAAGTCATCACAAATCATGAGGGTTACTTCAAAAATAAGAGAGAAATATGGTCCAAAAAACATAAGTTTCACAAAAAAACATACTCAAATGATGAAAGACATTGGCTCTACAAAAAATGCATTTGTAAGTGTATAGATAAATGAGAATGAGTGTAATAAAAAATATTATGAGGGGATCTAAACAATGGAGGAATCATACTAGTAAAATACTCACAAATAATGAGGTCCTACATAAGAGTGGATGAAAAAATACACAATGATAAAATATGAGGTAACTTGCAATGGGACATTAGACTAAATTGAAAATGCATCTATGATTCCAATCAAGATGCCAAAATTAATTAAGGAGCAAGTTTGTTTGCTTGTGAAGGGGTTTGGCCACCTGCCAAATTGGACCTCACCCTCTAGTCTTTGAAAAATGAGATCAAGAAAAGAAGTTATGTGCCAAACCAATTAAAAAATAAAATATCTCCTTATGTCTCCCAAATAAAAAATAATCAAAAAATCATCCAAGGATATTGTTTTATAAAAATATCTTCCCACAAAGATTATTTTAATAGTGTTGCTTAGTAAAACTATAATAACTTTTTCAATTTTAATGAAATTTAAAATTCTAAAATGTTCTAAAAATATAAGAACAAGGTGAAAAAAATCTAGTAATAATTTTGAGCAATCAGTTACAATTTTATCATGATTAAATAAAGAAAAATCATATTTATTCATAATATTACTTCTCATTAAAAATATGATAAAATTTGAAATTCTAAATAAAATAAATAATTTAAAAAAGTTTTGGAAAGTATAAAATAAGATGCACAAACCTAAAAAATGTCTAAGATATCATCTACATTTTTCTCTCAATCTAAAAAAGAACATTCATTTTTAACTAAAAATGGATTTGTAAAAAGCTTATAGATCTTGTCTCTAATATCCAATTAGGATAAAATTGGAGGTGATCATGTCTTTCTCAGATAATATGGATGCATTCATGAGCTTTGATTTACTCCTTTAATCTTTAAAATTTACCTACAATAAAAAAACACATAAAAAAAATCCTCCAAAAATAGATGCTAAGGAAAAGTTGAGCTAAATAATAATTGTAATATCTCATAATATCTAATACCATGAAAGAGTTTCATCCAAAATAACTAGATCAACAAATGGCAATGGTGAATTGATTATGCGAGTCAATCAAGCACACATCACATAACTAAAATAAATTGAAACCACTATGAGAGAATATTGTAACACCATTAGAGAAAAAAATGAATACTCCACATAAATTTGGATTGATATACAATAATATGGTGAACAGGAATACATAGAATGATTAGGGTGACTAAAATAATAGGATAACTCACTATGGTATTAAGTGTAACTCAATTTGGAACTCATAAGATAACTCACAGTGGCACTCGTTTGAACTCCAGGTAGAACTCTAAGTGGAACTCACCCTCTCATCCACTTAACCTATTTATTACACCTAAGTAAGTTAAAGCTAAATGTGTAGGGATAATCCATTTAATAAATAAATGGAATAATAAATATCCCATACCAACACCCCCTTAAGTTTAGCTTAGGTGGGAGGAAAAAAATGGGTCCTAGAAACAAGGCCTAATGAGGTACCCATGTACAATGCAACTCTTAAAAAAAGTGGAGCAAAAGGAGAAAACCCAATGAGAACCCTGCCCCCCACCTGCCCCAGCCCCCCCCCCCCCCCACACAAAAAATAAATAAATAGAGAAGGTAGAAATATAAATACCCACTCTAACACCCCCCCTTAAGCATAAATTAGGTGGGTTGGAGAATGAAAAAGGTCTGCATAAGTAGTCTGAATCAACTATTTAAACACCAAACAAGTTGATAGTGTATGCACCAGAATGGCTCTATATGTTATGGGAGACTGTCAATTATCAAAAAGTGGTGTTGAAAATATAGATAAGGTCTCTCAAAGAGGATGGATCTAGTAGTGATAGAAGAGACAAGAAATTGAAGAAGTGAAAAGGTGATCATAATAGAGCACACAAACACATGAAGGTAGACAAGGATGAATCAACAAACCCCCCATGACACTTTATTACTTATTACAAGTATAATATATCCAAATAAGAACCAAATGAAAATAAGAAAGACACTGAGATTCATCAAAATAGATCCAAACAAGGATACTATCAACCTATCAAAGAAGACATCAAGTATCATGAAATATGATCCAAAAAATAAGGGAGCAAAAAAGTGTGTCCATAGAATAAGGCAAGGTGCTCATAAAGGGGCCTTGATAGAAACATGACACAAACTACAAGTGTGTCAAGGTGCCAATGCACAAACTAGAATAGAACATATCATGGGCTGATGGAAGAGTGTGACAAATGGAAAAAACTATTGTGTATGCAAAAATAGACCAAAAATGATTAACTATCAAAAATAACAACCTATAAAATCACATGCAAAGGATGTTAGACTTAGCCAAAAATGTGTCCAAGTGAGAAACAAGTGTATTAATCAATACAAATAGTGCACACTTAGAATAGGGATTTTAGGCATAGCCAAAAATGCATCCATATGTGAGTCATTGGTGAATAAAGTACAATATAGAAAGTAGTAAGGCCCATAGCATAGGAAACCCCCTAAATATGGCACTTTATAAATTTAATTCTTTTACAATAAAAATAGGATCAACAGAATAATAATGAAAAATAAATCACTTTTATAAAAAGTGGCACCCAAATTCAAGTTACTAAATAAAATTTATGGATAATAACATTTCCCATCATTAATGACCTATTTAATGAATTTGCACTTAAAAGTTTAAAAAGCTTGACCAAACAAGGGGCAAGGTAGAATTTAAGCCTCTCATTGGAAATGGAATGAAACTGCCGACCTCTTCAAGTCAACAAAAGTCAAAAAATGCCCCTTCTTATTTCCCCTATGAGTTATCAAGTGAAAGATTAATCTCACTTAGGGCCAGAAATTAAAATAAAATAGCCTATTAAAAGAAAACAAAGCTATTTAAATAAAACATACTTTAATTTTTTTTCAAGGTAGTTTTAATAAAAGAGGATTAAGGTAAAATTAGGTATTCAACTTTTGACTTTATAAATAGGAAAGAGATGGAGAGGCACCACCATTGGAGGTCATGTGTTTGTAAATCATAATGCTCCACTCTTTATGGATAGGTTCATGAAAGCCTTACAGTATTATTGCACCATGTTCGATTGTTTGGATGCATGTAATTTGTCACCCCATAGTGATAATAAACTTCTAAAAGAAATGTATATCGAGAAAGAGATCTACAATATAATAGTATGTAAATGGAATTACCAAGTAGAAAGACACGAGCCTCTTTCATAGTGAAGAATATGATTGGGAGGTGATGACTTTAGGGAAGCACATTTAGGATCAAATGATTTCAAACAATCCATAGAAAGCACTAAAATGGCATGGAGTTAGAACACCTAAGGATAGTTAACCCACTTTTTCTTAGCCACCATGAACATATTAACCTGTTGTCTCTTATTCCCTGTTCAATTGAACTTAGATTTGAGGAAACTAGTAGTGAATATGATCTTTTTTCCCCACCTACACTTCTTCATCCATGTTAATATAGAGCCAATGTAGATATGGAAACTATGGTTGATGCATTGAAAGGAAGGAAAATGTTAATTAGCAGAATTAAAACCCTATGCCAATCACCATTCACCTCATAGAATCATTATGCCATCAGATCTAAAACTACTCTAGATTGTATGATGAGTCATGGGTAGATTAACCTAAGGAGGATAAGGTAAATAACCCACTCTAATATCCACACATAAGTGGGTGGGAATAATAAAGTACCTAGGTGAACATAAGATAAGGTAAATAACCTACTCTAATAGTACCTACTCCTTTAAATCACTCATTTCAAATTAAAAATATTAAATGTACCAAGTATAACATATTAAAGTAAGCTTAGATTTTTAATTACTAAAATTAAATGTGTAACACATATATGTAACTATATAAATATATTATCTGTAAAGATTGATAGGAATATGTAATCCATATGAGGATGAGATATGGATATGTGACCCATGTGATAGTGGAAACAATAAGAAGGAGGAAATAATAATATGCCATGATAGTAACTAGTGAGGAGTGATAAATAAATGCCCCAATATGGTAATTTATGACTATCAAAGTAATTAATGCATATATCAAATAGTCAATGTGATTAGGTGTATGGAGGACAATGTGATGTCTTGGTATAATCAATATAGGATTAATAGATGTATGGGTGGAGCATGCTCCCAATGGTAATATATAAGTAGTAAAATTATATGGGCATGTGGGTATAAATGTCCCCAAAAATAATGTATATGTATTAAAATTTGGGAATAATAAATATATGTAACATCTTATGATATATAAAGCCTAATATGTTTTCCCAAATGGAAAGATATAGGTGATAATCTCAATAAGGAGAGGAAAAATGGCTTGTCTCAATGTAATAAAATTTCCTTAAGAGGTTGAGATATAGAAATTAATCACACACATAATAGTAATATGTTACAATAGATGCATATTAGAGGCCAAGGAAACATAGTCAATAATTATATTATATTGCGAGTAGTAGTGTGTATGATATATATCATGGCACTAAACATATGATATCACATAGTATATATAATTCAATCAGACACAATCATGTAACCACACATAAAATAGTTGTAACCATTGAAAAATATTTATAACCCCTAAGAAATAAATGACAAGACATGATAACTAAATGATCCTTTATGGATAATACAAGTCAAAAAATCAATGGGAAATAGGCACACACATAACTTTCAAGTTATCAATCAATCATAGGGCATGCAAGAAAATAGGAAATGTAACTACGTAACAATCATATATACAAACATAGTGTATGTATCCACATAGCATACCACACAAGATTTACTCTAGATCAAGATATGTATAAGTAATAGTATAAATCCATGTATGAAAACTGAAAGTAAGAAGGATATAAACTAAGACCCATTGATAATATTCCCCCAATGTGAGACTTCCCTCGAGTATGAGCATAGTGGAAATGCAAGAAATCTATAAATTCATGATCATATGTAACCTATATATCTTGTATCTCACCTACTCAAATAATACATTTATAATCATGTGTAACATGTATATTTAACCCTAAATTATAGGTATATAAGAATTATGTGTAAAAATGTGTAGCTGTATAACATAAAGTTAAGGGAAAAGAACTTTTTGTTTTTTTGTTTTTCAATGCTTTTTCATTTTTTTCATTTTCTTGAAGAATATTTGCCCTTGTGTGTTAAATGTGTTTGAAGTATTATCATTGATGTCAAAGGTTTAGTATTGGTGATAAAATCCCCATTGTATTTAATGGTGTTTTTAATATTCATTTCTTGGCTAATGTGTGTTAATATTTATTTAATATTAATGAATATATTTTTGGTTTCATATAAGTCAAAAGAGGGCCCATGGAGAAGTCAAAGAGTCATGGGGTAAAGACAAAAGAGAAATGGGATGCATTTTATCATGAAGATTCATCTTGAGGAATTCCAAGAGTCACCATGTGAAGACAAAAGAGGGTATGGTGCATTTTTCCATGAAGGGACATTTTGAGGAATACAAAAAGTCACCACGATAAAGACAAAAGGGGAAAGGATGAATTTGATTATGAAGGGTCACCATGTGACTTTTCAAATGTAAGGATACAAAGGGTCATGCAAGCTTGGTGCCATTTTCCATGAAGATTGAAGGGTCACAAAGGGTGAATGCCAAAGGTCATTTGGAAAGCTATAAATAAAGGATTGAGAAGCCATTTGTAATATGCAAGAGAGTGCATGGTTTGTATTTGTTTTAAAGGAGAGAAAAGCAAGAGATATTTTAGAGTTCTATCATTTGTCGAGTAAGAAACACTGAGAGATAGTTGTGTTTTATATACAAGAGGGGTTGGTGCTCCTGTGGGTTGGTGCTCATAAATCTTTGAAAGGGTTTGGTGCTCTTGTGAGTTGGTTCTCGTAAATAGTTGTTGTGTTGGTACTTGGAAAAGGGGTTGTTGATCCTGCAAGTTGGTGCTTTCAAACTTTATAATTTGAGCTGGTGATAATTCATATACTTTAGATTATTCTTTGTGGTTTTTTCCACTTTGGGTTTCCACATAAAAATTTGGTCTCTCTCTCTCTCTTATGTGGTGCATATTATTATTTCAATTTTATTGCATATCTTGAATGTGTGATTAAGTGGTTAAAGAAAATAAATCAGATTAAGTAAAAGATATATAATATACTAATTCACTCCCCCCTCTCAGTATATTTCATGTTTAACAATTGGTATTAGAGCAGGTTCCTTTTTGAAAAAGTTTTACATCTTGATGGTAGATCAGGGAAAGCACAATGGCTAGATCACATGAAGGCTTTTCTAAAAATAAGGCACCTTTTGTTGACATGAAAAATTATGTTTTTTAGAGCATAAATATGAGGATTTATTTGATGGCCCTTGGATTTGACATTTGGCAAGCAGTGGTCGAGGAATATGAAGATCCACAGACACTTGTAACTACTCCAGTGGAAAAGAAGGCAAGTGAAAATAATGCTAAAGCTTTAAATATTATTTTATGTAGTTTATGTGAATTAGAATTTATTAAAGTTATGCAATATAAATCTGCTCATAAAACTTGGGTAAAACTTGAGAATATTTACAAAGGTGATGGAAAGGTTCAGCAAGCTAAGCTTCATACTTTCAGAAGATAGTTTGAGAGTTTGAAGATAAAAGAGGAAGAAAATATAGTAAGTTGTCTTTTGCGGGTTGATCAAATAGTTAATCAGATTTAAGGTCTTGGAGTAAAGTTAGAATAATCAATTATGGTACAATTTTTTTTGAGATATCTACCATTGAGATATGATACAAAAGTTTTGACAATTGAAGAAATAAAGAATTTAGCCAAGCTAAAGATAGATGAGCTACATGGTATTCTTACAGCATATGAGATGTAGACTGAACAAGAGAAACCTTTAAAGAAAGAAGTTGCTTTCAATACATCAAATAAAAAGAAGGCTAAGATTCAAGAATCAAGTTATAGTTCTAGTGATGATGAAGATGACAACGGAGCTCTATTCATTTACAAGCCAAAAATGGGCATAGTTAAATATCAAGGAAAATTACCTTTTAAATGTTTTAATTGTGGAAAGATTAAAAATTTTGTAACTAAGTGCCCAGATAAGGGTAATGGTGAAAATGAATAAGGAAAGTCTACATATAAGAAGAATTTCAAAGATAAATTCAAGAAGGGATTCGGGAAGAAGAGCTTGTATTCTAAAGATCCTAGCTGAGCTGAAGTTAGTATAGTCAGTGATTCAAAAGAAGAAGAGATTCTATTCATGGACATACATGAAGATGTCTCTGCAAGCAAAAGTATAGATGATCAAGAAGAACATGATGAAGCCAAAGTGAATCTGGAAGGGTAACTCATTTGTGCCTTAGAAGAGTAAATAGCTCTTGAGAAAAAGAATAGAAGATTAAAGCTCTAGATCAATAAAAATGAAAAGGAATCAAAGGAGTCAATTGAAGATCTACAAGCACACTTTGAATAAGCTAAGAAAAATGAAAAATATCTAATGGCATAATTACAAAAAGTAAGTGAAGAATGTGAAAGGTATGTTATTTAAATTACTTATTTAAAAGCAGATCTTGAGAAAATAAATAAAGTAGTCAATGATAGAGCATACAATGATCAAAATTTGAGAATAGCACTAATATGTTGAATAAGATATTAGAAAGTCAAAAATCAATGTCAGATAAGATAATATCAAATTTTAAGAAAGAAAGGGGAGGCCACTACTTTCACAGACAAGGTTGCAACAAAAAAATGAAAGAGCTATGTTGAAGCCCTTACAAAAAAATAATAATAAGTTAAAAATACAGAGGACATCTCAAACAAAGAAGGATGGAAGGAATAGAGATACAAAAGACAATTAGGTCAAAGATACATAAACAGGTCCTATTTTAATGGTTACTATTTTTATTGTAATGTATATGGTCATAAGAAAATATAATGTCAAAAAGGGCTAACAATTTCAAAAACAAGGAGAAAGAAAATCATGTAAATTCAAGCAAAAGCCATAACTCTTTTGATCATCTATCAAGATTTAATGAAGAGGCCATAATATGTTACAAGTGAAACAACTTCAGACACATTCCCTGGTACTATATAAGTGTGTTTGAGTCAGTCAAGAAGGATCATAGTTTAAAATCTCCATTCATCAAGAAGAGTGTTCAAATATGTTCATGGTAGGAAAAACAAACTAAAAAATCTATGTTGGTATAGACAGCTATGCATGCAAGAAATGAAGAAAAGCCATAGTTCATTAATAGTGGATGTTCGAGGCACATGATAGGAGACAAGAGAAAGTTCATAACCTTGAAGAAGATCAATGGTGGCACAATAAAATTTAGAGATAATATTACTACTAGAATTGTTATAATAGGTACACTAAGTTTGGATAATGGTAGAACTAATACTAAAATAGTTTTTTATGTAGGACTTAAGCATAATATTTTGAGTGTAAGTCAAATGTGTGATCAAAAGAACACACTAAAGTTTTATGTAGAAGGTTGTGTAATTAGAAAAAAATGTTTAGATATGTTGGTTACAGATGCTCAGAGAATAGGCAATAATTTATATATGTTATCAGACATCAAAGGTTAAAAATATTATTTAAGTCAGATTGAAGAAAGTTGACTATGGCACAAGAGAATGGGACACATAAATTTTGAAAATCTTGTCAACATCAACAAGAAGTAATCAGTTAGAAATCTTCCAAAGATTATAAATCCATCTGACATGCTTTGGAAACCTTGTCAGTATGGGAAGATGGCCAGAAGGTGGTTTAAAACAAAAGAGTACTCGACCACTCAGATGTTAGAGCTTGTTCACACTAATTTTTGTGGACCTATGAGAACTCAAAGTACTCAAGGTGATAAATATTTCATGTTTATTATTGATGATTTTTCATGTATGACTTGGGTAATGTTTTTAAAGAAAAAATCATAAGCTTTCATATATTTCAAAGTATTCAAAGCATTTGTTGAGAATGAAATCGGTTTGAAGATTAAGTGCCTAAGATCATATCGAGGAGGATAATTCATGTCAGATCAATTTATTGACTTTTGTGAAGACCATAGAATAAAGAGACATTATTTAATAGCCAGCACTCCATAGCAAAATGGAGTAGTTGAATGGAGAAATAGAATAGTTTAGGAGATGGCAAGGACAATGCTAAATGAATATAAGATACCAGATAAATATTGGAGAGGGGTAGTTGCTATAGCAGTGCATATTCAGAATAGAGAATTATTGAGAGTCAATAGTGACAAGACTCCTTATGAGATATGGAAAGACAAACTAGAAATAATTGATTATTTTAGATTTTTCAGTAGCAAATGCTTCATAAAGAGAACCAATGAAAAACTAGGTAAGTTTAAATCTAAAGTAGATGAAGGTATATTTCTTGGTTATTCTTTAAAAAGTAAAGATTATAAATGTTATAACAAGAGAACCAAGAAAATAGTTGAAAGTGCAAGTGTCAAGATAAAAGGAGCACAAAGAATCATTGATCCAATAAACATTCCTAAAATCATTAAAGAGGAAGATTTTGAAGAATCAGATGAAGATAAGAAGGATAAAAAGGACACCAAAACCCCATCCAAATATGTCTAGAGAAATCATAATGAAAGTGACATCATCAAGGACATAAATGAATGAATTTGCACTAGAAGAATGATGGTAAGTGAATCTAGGAAAGTTAAGTTCTCTTTGTTATCCAAATTTAGCCTAGAACTTTTTTAGAAGCTAGACATGATAAGCATTGGGTTAAGGCAATGGATGAAGAATTAAATTAGATAGAAAAGAATGATAGTTGGGAATTAATGCCTAGACCAAAAATCAAAATGTGATAGGAACAAAATGGGTTTACAAAAATAAGTTGAATGAAAATGGAGAAGTGACCACAAATAAATCAAGATTAGTATGTAAAGGATATGCTCAAATTGATGGAATAGATTTTGAAGAAACTTTTGAACCAGTGGCAAGGCTAGAGGCTATTAGAATGTTTTTTGCATATGTAGTGTTTAAAAATTTTAAAGTGTTTTAGATAGATGTCAAATATGCCTTCCTAAATGGAGATCTAAAATAAGAGGTCTACATTGAACAACCTGAGGGATTTATTCTCTCAAATATTAGTAGCCATGTATGCAGATTGAAGAAAGCATTGTGTGGATTGAAACAAGCTCCCAGAGCTTGGTATGCAAGAATTGATAAGTACCTACATGATCAAGGTTTCAAGAGAGGATTTGTTGACAATAATATCTACATCAAAATTGAAAGTGAGCATAAATTTATTGTTGTGGTATATGTTGATGACATAATTTTTGAAGGAAATATTGAAAAGATGACAAAAGAATTTTTTGATAATATGAAAAAAGAATTTGAGATGTTTATTGCTTAGAGAATTATCATTTTTCCTAGGGTTACAAATGTTTCAATCAGATAAAGGAATTTTCATGTCTCATTGTAAATATGCCAAGGAAATGATGAAGAAATTTAGTTTTGAAGATTGTGCACCAATTGGCACACCAATGGGTAAAGAAAATAAGGTGATCAAGGATGAAAATTCACCTATTGTAGATCAATATTTATATAGATCTATGATTGGTAGTATTTTATATTTGATATCATTGAGGCTAGACATTAGCATGATGGTTTCAAGATATCAGTTAGCTCTAATAGATAGTCATGTTCAGTTGGTGAAGAGAATATTCAGATATATAATGGGGACATTAGATTATGGATTATGGTATCCCAAAGGTAGAGATTTTACTCTGGTTGATTATACAAATCTAGATTGGTTAGGTTGCTTGGATGATAGAAAGAGTACAAGTGGAGGAGATTTCTTCCTCAGTGATAGCTTAGTGTCATGGCTAAGCAAGAAGCAGAATTTAGTATCACTTTCTATAGCTGAAGCAGTATATATTGCATTAGTATTATGTTGTACTCAAGTGCTTTGGATAAAGCAAACTTTGGAAGATATCAAGGTAAAATTTGATGAACCTATTTCTATTTTTTTTGACAACACAAGTGTTATTAATATTTCTAAAAATCTATTGATGCATTCAAGAATAAAACATATTCCTATCAGATATCACTTCTTCAAAGGGCAAGTTTTAGATCAATAGTTTAAGATGGAATATATTAGTAATATAGAGTAGATTTTAGATATTTTCACATAGGCACTACCAAAAGACACATTTGAGTATCTGTGGGAGAAGTTAGGAGTAATTTTTTTTACTTCATACCATTGAGGATCAGCACCAGTTGAGGGGGAGATAAGTGTTAGTTCCAGGGTAGGCCCTTTGTCTTTAATGTCAAAGGGGGAGAGGAATAGAAATAGGTACATGTACAGGTATAGGTGTAGAAATAGGTATAGGTTGCTATTGTGAGGGGTAGTTACTGTATATTTTTTAGATGGTAGTATGTGTAGGTTGGCATGTGCAGTGTAGGTTTCAAGATGTGGTAGTTTCAATTTGAGGTTGCCATCAATGACAAAGGGGGATATTGTTGGAAATATTGTCATTAATGTCAAAGGTTTAGTATTGGTGATAAAATCCCCATTGCATTTAATGGTGTTTTTAATATTCATATCTTTTCTAATGTGTGTTAATATTTATTTAATATTAATGAATATATTTTTGGTTGCATATAAGTCAAAAGAGGGCCCATAGAGAAGTCAAAGAGTCATGGGGTAAAGATAAAAGATGAATGAGACTCATTTTCTCATGAAGAGTCATCTTGAGGAATTCCAAGAGTCACCATGTGAAGACAAAATAGGGTATGGCACATTTTTCTATGAAGGGACACTTTGAGGAATACGAAAAGTCACCAAGATAAAGACAAAATAGGAAAGGATGTATTTTCTTATGAAGATTCAACATGTGACTTTTCAAATGCAAGGATATGAAGGGTCATGTAATTTTAGCACTATTTTCCATGAGGATTGAAGGGTCACAAGGGGTGAATGCCAAAGATCATTTAGAAATCTATAAATAAATGCTTGAGAAGCCATTTATAATATGCAAGAGAGTGCATGGTTTGTATTTTTTTAAAGGAGATAAAAGTAGGATATATTGTAGATTTATATCATTTGTTGAGTAAGAAACATTGAGAGATAGTTGTGTTTTATACACAAGAGGGGTTGGTGCTCCTATGAGTTGGTGATCACAAATAGTTATTGTGTTGGTATTCAGCAAAGGGGTTGGTGCTCTTACAAGTTGGTGCTTGTGAAATTTGTAATTTGAGTTGGTGCTTATTCATATACTCAAGATTTCTCTCAAGATTTCTCTCTCTCTCTCTCTCTCTCTCTCTCTCTCTCTCTCTCTCTCTCTCTCTCTCTCTCTCTCTCTCTCTCTCTCTCTCTCTCTCTCTCTCTCTCTCTCTCTCTCTCTCTCTCTCTCATGGTGCATATCATTGTTTTATTTTTATTTCATATCTTGAATGTGTGATTAAGTGGTTTAAAAAAATAAATCAGATTAAGTAAAAGATATATAATATATTGATTCACCCCCACTCTCAGTATATTTCATGATTAACAAAATATACATGGACATTATGAGAACAGAAATCATATATCCAGAATGTATACAAGATACAATATAATGTAAATATCTAAGTCACTTGTTGCCTACATATGGGTGATGTGTATGTTGTACAAACGATGGAAAATAAAACATTTGAGGACATGTAGTGACCAATAAAATAAAGATAAATTAAAATTACATGTGTGCATACAAAGTGAAAAATAGGAAAATAAAATGTCAATAAAGTAAACTCCTTGGAGGAAAAATTATAAATATACATCCAAATCCAAGTAGAAAAAAGTCATCAAGTCAAATTAAAATGTTTAGCTAAGAAAGTGGAAGATAAATCAATTTAAGATGAAAAATTAAATACCACCACCATGTCCTTGAATCCAAATGTGAATCAATGATCAATCATGTATATAAATTAAATCCCATATCGATTATGTAAATAAATAATGAAGAGTTGAGCACAAAGTATGTTAAAAAATCAAAGTAGCGATACCTTCAAGTCCTAAGAGGTCAAGATAGATAATACATTGAGGCATTATTATATATATATATATAATATATATATATATATATATATATATATATATATATATATATATATATATGTTTTAAACTATAGTCTCTAACATATGGATATGTATAAATGAATTTTGTTTTCCTTAGAGATGTATTGCTAAATAGTTTCTCCTTTTCTAATTCAAATTGATTTTATTGCACCTATTTTTAGGCACCCATTTGAATTGTTTCTAAGATGTAACAAGTTCTACCTTGGGATTCTAAAAATATTTATTTAAAAATGTTATATCTCATTTGATTATAATTATATTACCTTAATATTTCAATGTAATATTCTCATTTTTTATATAGAGTGTTTCATTTATCATTTGTAACCATGTAGTTCCTATTATAACATTACATATCATAATAGGCATCACAAGAAATAATGTATAAAATGTTTGTGGAACAAATATAATAGGTAATTTAATATGACCCAATGACATAGCTATACTTTAGTTAAATCATCTAAATCATATTTAAGTGTCTTGAGGAAACTAATAGTGCATATTTTAATGTCAACTTTATCATCTATCACGATACCATGGATTTGTTTTCCTTTTATATAAGTAGAAATGACTAAAGGTTCCACATGTAATTAAAGAGTCTTTATAGGATCACTTGGAACCATTATTTGAACATTTTCATGCTCAGGTGATTTGACCTTAGGAGTTGTATTTTCTACTTTAGATACAAAACATCATTTTCTATAGGGTATTCTATGTTGGAATATGTCCTAAAACTTGCAGTTTTATACTTATGTTAAGCTCAATGTCACCACTAGAAATAAGATCTTATATGTTATGTTTCAAGGTAAAGCATCTATATATTGTATGAACAAAGATTTTATGATAATCACAAAAGTACTCTATACTATATGTTTTTATAAAATTATTCCTATCATAATGCCTAATAGGAGTTAAGATAATCATATTATAATCAAGTAACGTGTTAAAAATTACACTTGAATATCCTTGAGTTTTGGAAATTATCGTGATCCATGAGAGGAAGGCATATGTATCAATTTATGATGAGCCAATGTTATAGGATTATTATTGATTGAAACATGGATATTTTTAAGATAAGTGGATTATGATTAATAAAATCACAATATGAAGCATGGTTCTCATAGATAAATACATGGGATTGCAAAATTTTATCCTTAAATGTTGTTGCCTCTTGGAAAAGATAATTGAAAAAATTATAAGTATGGAAAAGTGACTTATCCTTAAGAGGAGAAAAAATAATATACTAAATATGTATTTTTTTTTATAGATCCATTAGTTTATATATCAAAAAATGAATGTTCCTCTTGAATCTAAAGATATAATAATGAATAGGCTCATATTATCCTTGTGCACAAATGAAATACACTCAAATTTGGCATGTGGTCCCTTCTTATTAATAAAGCATGATAAAAAATCCTTTTCCAATTTAAGGAAGGCGTGTATGAAATCACAAAGGAAATTATGAAACCAATATAAAGCATGGACCTTTAATATTTTGGGATTATTTAAAAGTAATATTTTATTATTCACATTGTATTTAGTGAGAGAATCATAAAAATACTCAATAAGTAAGGATATTAATACCCATCAAATAAGTAAGATTTATGAAAATTAAATCCATTTAAATGAGTACAATCAAGAATATTGTGTACTTTAGTCTAGTTATATATAGCATTAGAATCAGTACAAGAATTAGAGGTAACATACTCTTGAGATAAATCACGTACTTGTCTTTATAATTCTCTAATCACATGCATCATAGCCACAATCTCATGGGTTCACATAAATGAAGTATGAATGGTTTAATTCAAGGTTATAATTTTATTACAATTTTAAAACATAGGAGCATGACGTATAAGGAATACAACCCTATCAAGCATATGAACTATGATCTAGGAATTTCACTCAAGATAGGATGGTTAGTATGATGTTATTTTCAAAATAAAAACAAAATGAAAGAAACACACTAATAACATAACATCTCTAGGCCTAGACACTAGGGAGAGCTTAGTTAACAAAATCAAATGACAAACACAACTAAAAAGCAAGGAATGAAAGCATAAGAATTCCTTCACCTTCCTTGGATGCTCCAAATGACTTTGTAGTTGTGTCTTACTCGGCTTGTGCTCATGAAGTCCTTGGCAATAGAAGCTTGGCTAACTCCATCTCTCCTTGGCACCTTTGGCTTTGGCTTGGCTTGGCTTGTCTTGGAATCAATTTGGCATGGTAACACTAGCTGTAATGTCTCCTTGAAAATAATTGTGCATTATAAATTTTCACCAAAATAGCTTAGAAATGATGTTGTGAAGCCTCCTATTTATAGATTTTTGCAAATGTCTGGAATCAACCTAAACCATCCATCTCAAGATTGAGATATGTGGTTGAAGATTAATTAAATTTTTGGAATTAAGTTTGTAATTATCCTCATCATGACATTGGAAAAAGGGGAAATTAAGAGGAATGCAGGGATTTGATGAGACATAGGAGGCATGAATCCTAATATTTGTGGCATTTATGGCCTAGGGATGTCTTCCCAAGAAATGAGGTCACTTGATGATGCAGATATTCAATATTCATTTCCAAAACAAATTATTCAATAATTTTTCATGGAATTTTTTATTAGGCATTGATATGGGTTAATTATCTCTTAAGCATGATTAAGCACATTGTGCACAAATCACCCAAATTGATCAGAATTCCTTGTTATTGGTCCAAAATTTGACTGGATTAGTTTGGAAATGCAGTGTTAGATGCGTTGGATCCGTATTCCCTTTTAGGATGTTACCAATAATAAATAACACAGGTATGTGTCTTATGTATAATATTTGATAGGAAAGAGCAATCCAAAGTACCAAGGTGCAAATTTGGAAATTTGACTCAGAATGATCTAATCAAAGTTAGTTGGCCCATAAATTACAATACCCCATTTAGTGATACCCTGGACAAAATTGGCATTTGAATATGTTAGTTTCAAATATTTTAGCATGTTTTAGTGTTTTTAGGCCAAATTGTGCATTTTGGGTGGAAATTGGTCAAAATCCTGGTTGGAGGTTATCGGTGGCTAGTTTTAGGTGTCTACAAGAACATCATTAATCCCATAAGAAAAATTAACACTAGCTACTCATTTCATCATTTTCATAATTTGAGTAAAGAAAGAATAATTTTGCATGACATGTTTCTTAATATTTTCAATAAATTTATCGTTATTAACATCCAAGGAAGGAGTAAAAAATAATCATTTTCAATATTTTCACTCACATGAGGAAGATGATCATTTTCAACATTTATATTTTGATAAAGAGTAATAAAAATAAATTTTAAACAATTTCATTCAATGAAAGATTATAAATACAACCATTTTGATTAATTAAATAATTTTCAACATTGGCATTCAAATAGATAATAGGAGCATAAGTATTTTTGACATTTTTATTCACATTAGGTTCTATACAAATATCAACATAATATTTCCTACATTGAGGTTTAAAACTCAATTGCACTAAGATACTTTGTTTAGTATTAACATGTCTTTCCTTACAAATTTATTTTTGTCTAAAATTTGGTATTTCATATTCACCAGGGCTCATATAAAAATAATCAACACCCAAAAATTCATATTATTTGCATTTACACATGGTCTAGTAGAGTTGAAATTAATTCTCCCTAATTTTTCATCTATATCATCCTTAATACTATGATAAAAAGATATATCATCATTTATACTAGTATGAACAATAAAAGGCATGGTATCTATAAAATCATTTTGTGATCTAAATAGTAATTCCTCACATACATGTTAGGGTTTGAAAGATATGCATGATAAACAAGGGCTAATGATTTTTTAATAAGGAATTAAAACCTTAGATAAATCAAAACTAAAACATCCACAACAACAAACCCTAGAGGGAAAGAGGTCATGAAACCCTAAGGTTGATAGGTTTGAAAATATAGGTGTTTTTATTAAATTTTAAGTGATTAAATGAAACAAGACAAAATTGATGCACTAAGGATATATACCTTTGAAAAATGTAAAAGGCTATTATTAGATATGCCCTAGTGGCTAAAATTAGTAAACATGTAAAAGGAAAATTTTATATCAAAAATTAAACATGAAAAGAGGAAAAAGATGATGGAATGATCACACCTTGATGATTTATAGATTTATGAGTCTGGATTTAGACTATGTAGGTCTATAATTGAATATTTGTCAAATTTGGGCCTCTAATTGTCTATGACATGATAGGAACTTGTGTCATTCATGACCTCAGATGGATTTTGATCATTTTCTTTTATTGATGATTATTTCATGAAATGGTTTATTGTTTTACACATATTTTAAGATTTTGAATTAGTTTATACCTGTGTATTATGGATGTTAGACCTATCTATTTATACATTTTTAAAATTTGATACATATAATATATCTAATTTGATCTTTTCTATAATCATGACCTAGATCTTGATAAAATTTTATAAAAGGAGGAATAAAGAAGTATTTGGATCAATAAACCACATAAGTGTTACAACTATATATTCCTATGAGATGCCACATAGTTTGTGCAATGTGAATGGAGGAGTGAAATAAGAAGCATGTGATTTGTCTCCCTAGGATACCATGAACTCTACATGATATTTTTTTATGTCATTATTTTGGTACAAAATTTTATTTGATATAAGTACTTAAGTAGAAATATAATAATATAGAGTGTGCATATACTTGAATTCCATGGGAATTCTCCTTGATCATTCTTACTGAAATTATCCTAAGTGATTCATATATATAAACTTCCATAGTTTGAAATAAGGACCTATTTTCACACAAAATTCAACCAAAATACAAGTGAATAAAATAGATCTAAACATCGATAAAACACTCATAAGGGTAAAGGAGCCTAAAAATATAAAAATATGGGATCATTAGGCCCATAGATCCTACCCAAGGTAGGATCGATGGACTACTACTATCCCAATAAAGCAAAAAATGGTAAATAAATAGTAAAAAGGAAGAGAAAGCCTCCAAGCATAAAAAAGAGAGATAAAAATAGAAACAACAGAAGAAGAGGGACATGATACCACATAGAGAAGAAGAAAGAGGAATATAAACACCAAACATCACCAATAATATCTTAATCATAAGAAATAATCTACATGTAAAAATCAACACTAAAAGAACAATAATAAGGTTTTTACCAAAATTAGGTTTCTACATAATTCCCCTATTTTTATGTGTATGTGAGTGATGCATGTGTGTGTTAAAGTAAAATGATAAATAATTGAACTGTGTACCTTAAGTTACCATAGGGAGAGGATGAGGAAGATTTTGTCATGAACACCCTTTTCCACTTTCTAAACTTTAGGATAGCTTTAACATGACCAATTTACAAGTAATCAATTCGATGTATTCTCATTATGCTTATTTGAAATTTAATTTAATTTAAATTTGAAAATTAAAAGAGAATAAGAATCACTACACGTGCTTTTTTTAGCCAAATACTCCTATAATGTGGAAAAAAATGCTCTTATTCTAATTGAATTTTATTTATAATAAGTACTAGACATAGCCACCACTTCTCTTGGAGTTTTTTGAACCTTCCTCTTGGAGTTTTTTGAACCTTCCTTTTGCTTCTTGATCAGGGAGCTATATTGTGATTTTATATAATTGGAGATACCTTAATTTTTTCATCAAATTACTCTAAAAATGATCATGCCTGACCTTCCCTTAAAGTTAATCTTAGAATACTCCAATAAATACCATACTTTTGAGCTAAGGTATTAAATATTGTGTGCCTTAATTTAAGAAGAAATAGAGTTACAAGCACCAAGTTTAATAATATTTTATATAGTCTATACCATTTTTGCTTTATCATAAAACACATGCAACTATCATAAAACATTAAATGTAAATCCCCATAGTAGGTAAAATGCAAGAAACTAGTCATGCCCCAAGTGTTGTATTGTATTAAGATAGATAATTTCATATAATGCTCAATTCCTAATATATAACTCGAAGGATTATAAGTGTTATATGTAAGTGTCTGTATAATAGGAAAGATAACACCATGTAAGGTTCAACATAAAATATACTACTTTAGTGAGTATAAATGTCATAAAAATCCATCCTCATAAATGGATCGATATATATGATGCATCCTCAATGAGGATGATGAGATGGAAGGGGAAAAAACATGCCCCACATTAGATATAGTAGGAGAGATGTAGAAATGTCTATGTGGTAATCATGTAATATAAATAAATGTTTGGTAAGGTTATATATATACTAAAATATGGTATTAATTAATTGACAATGACAATATTGACATACATTTACCACATATGACTTTCACACAAAAATATGATCCTAACCTGCCATTATCTCACACATACATGTTACCTTATGAATTTGAATCTAACATTATACTATTACACACCTACAAGAACCTCACTATTTGTTTCAAACATGTATACTATCTTACAAATATATCCATAGACCTTTAGTTTAGTCCTCATGTGTATGGGTCAGTAACATTAGATTGGGTCAACATTTCTAGTCGATACTAACCTGAGCCTAATGATATCAACCCTCTCCCAACAATGACTCATTTTTAAAATCAACCCTTTCCTTAAGGTTTTCCCATCTTCCTAGCATGTTGGTGATGCGGTAAATTACCCAATTGGACTCATATATATACAGATCAAGGCCTCACTTGATAGGGGATTGGTAACTTTTATGGTACACATTTATACACTATTACACATTGAGTAAAATTACCCTATTCCTCCCAATTAAAAAATCATTCATTAGGATTAGGACACAATCAATTTTGAAGCATACCAAAGCTAATTCAAAACAAGCTTTTCAACTATCAAAGCTAAATTATTAGTTGTATTCATATAGTGAATGAGCATAATTTCAAAATCGCATTAGGTGGGAGAACTATGAGTGGCTTTATTTACATCCTTGGAGTATCATATACATAGGCAGTGGCTAATCATAAATGAGGGTGATTAGGGTTAGATCAACCATTACACTTTCCTAGTTTTTGCAGGTTTCTAAACCTTAATAGCACACTTAGGGTTTCAAGATGAAGGTTGATTTTTGGAGTTTCACACATCATCAAGGTTTGAAATCACACATAAAAATATTTTAGAGATAGGAGAAGGTGATTTTATGGGCATACAACCATATTTTATCACATGACACTATAAACTATTATAGGTTAGTATCAACTATTGATACTAACTTAGATCTAACATAACTAACTCTATGCTGACTGAAATACAAATAATGAAGTTGATAAACCACAAGCCTACTTAGTCTATTTTCCACTATTAGAAGTAATAAAAGTTAGATTGTCAATAAAAAATGCTTTTTACTTATCCATTTGTTTTACTTACTATATTTAACATATTCCATTTGTCAAATCATTGCAATCAATTTTGATATTTTACATTTACGTGTGTGTTTGAATGTCATATCTATCAATTTGAATGCATATAATTTTTTATATCCTATTATGGTTTATAAAAACTATATTAGGGTACAAAATATTGGTGACCTCATAAAATTATTGAGCTATGTCAAATGCTAGATTTCATTTAGGGTGTTATCCTTCTAAGGGTTTTATATTTCATCCAAATGGTTTTATTTCAATCCTACACATTACCATAGATATAATGATTGAACATTGTATTTATTTGTTAACACAAGTCATGTATGTAATACTTTCATATATTTTTACTTGGATATTTTATTTTATTTAGATCAAGTATGTAATCAAATAAATTAAATATAAGAACATTATTAAGGCTGAAATTAACAATTAACAATCCCAAACCTTCCTTAAATCTTATTGTTTCAATATTCAATCTAAGTTTCCTTTTATGATCACTAGATTCCAAAGGTGATGTATGAGCCCCTTTGATGATCCTACTCCCACTATAGATTCTATAGTACATATTACACACCCTATTTATGGAATTATCATATATTTTGAGATTGATAGTACTCATGATTACCTACTACAAACAAACTTGATGCCATTGATGACCAAAAATTCATTGAATACCTTAATTTGAATCCACATTAGATTGGTGTGATATTATACATTGAAAGAGATGAAAAATATGAATCAATACACTAAATATAGGGAACAATATGACCCATTATATGATGTCAACCAAACCTTTTGATTTAGTACTTATACTTCAGGAGTTCAGACTTCTACTATTGGTACTATACCTATTCCTACACATGTAATATTTACCCATTCTATGATGACCATGTAAGTTACATGACTAAAATTTCCTAATGTATGTTCCTTTGAGTAGGTTGTTTTAGCTATGCATGCTAAGGTGTTACAATAAGATCAAGGTTCATCTAGAGTTAGTCATTAAATAAATTCGCATGCCTTGATTCATAATACATTATTTCCTAATACAATATCTTATCATTTACCTATAGGTGTGGTATCTCCTAAGATTCCATTATATTAAGGTAAACGTGATACAAAATAACACCTTCGATCATTCCACACAACATGTTTATAATATAAATATAATGACAAAATATTAACCAATGTATTCCTTATATGTCTCAAGGATTATGATTTGAAATGGTTTTATGACTTCCAAATAAATAAGAGCATTCAACCCTTTTTAAGATAACTTTATAGCACATTTTTCTATCGACATTCATGAGAAATTATCTTATGTATAAATTTTTAAACTCAAGGAAGGGTCCAACAAGCTAATAAGTGATTTTTTACTTTAATAGAATACCATGCTAGCTAAGATGACTAAACTTATGGATTAAATTGAGTTACAATACATATTCAAGAGAAGCTTGATTGTATCACTCCATGAGTTAATTATCTTTAAAAGATACAAATTCTTTGATTAGTTATGCCATACAATAGGGACATAGAAGTTAAGGTCATAGATTTTAAGAAGCTCAAGTATACATCAAATCCTACAAATAATTCAACAATAAAGTTTCAAAATAGACCTAATTACTATGTCAAACTAATGGACAATATGAATGAGGTAAATATTATCTCAGTGAAATATCACAACCTAAAAATTGACTACAATTATCAACTCTATCGAAGAGGAAATTTTACATATTACCATCACCTCCTCATCTACCATGATAGAAACTAATTTATACAATCTTGTCACTCTTCCTCCTCCATAATAATTTTATTTAAGTAGGCATATATCAAATAATTATTATATAAATTCATACTATGACTATCATAAAATTCTAGGACATTCTAGGAATAAATGCTCCAAACTAAGACATAATATACAAGATCTTAATGATGAAAACACTATTTAGTTTAGTACCCCTATAGAGGAATCTAGACCACATAATAGTGGAATCATAAATTGAAAATATTCAATGATCCATTTCCAAAGTGTGAAATGATAAAGACTAATTATTCTTTAGAATTACATTATTCATACAATATGCATCCTCCATCTACAATATATGATCACCTAGTATAAATGATTATTGGTACACTTATCGACACCTTGCCACAATGTCCTATGATCACATTTGATGATAGTGAGATTGTTGATGATGATTCATATTTTCATGCACTATTGATATTAGTATATATCAATGATCAAATGATAACATGTTTAAAATAACACTTCATTCCCTTGGATACACACTACATGATATAAAAAATAGATCAAGAATAGTTAAGGGATTCTATAGACATAAATAAAATACCTTAGACACATATTTCTACATCTTTAAGTGGGCTTAACCATATTAACCGCACAATTATTAGTTATATAGAGTAATGAGGTCTTTGATTGTAGTTAAGACACCCTTGGATGAAAAATATTCATTAAATACCATTTACAATGCATCATATCCCAAGTACATACATTGAAATAAGGTATTCATAGTTATAGGTGTATAATATGAGTTCTCTCTACAACTAGTGGTATCTCATTTTCCACCCCCACCACCATTATAGTTGGTTGATACACCAATACATGATTAATATATAGATATAATGATTACGTATGTTCAAGATCTTCCTATACACCCAATTTAGAGGAAAGTAGTTAAGTCTCCTAGATAGCTAGTTATTCAGTGCCCATTATATAAGAGTGTTATTCAGGGCTCATAGAGGCCATCATATCCTATATCAAATACTTATTTATTACCACATACAATTTAACATGTTCTAAAACAAAAATAAGTAGTGAGACATTTTCCTTCTATACATTGGACCCCACATACTCCTATGCCTTCTAGAGTTACCCATCATACATGGGATTCTATGAATAGTGATCACGGTAGTTACCATAAAACACATGACTTATATCAATTTATAATATGCTTACATCTGGTACCTCTCACTCATAATTAATGACCATTACATTATATAATATAATCACTCCCCATGGTCCTCCTATTGATGGGATCCTTGGTTAGCACCTTTACAATTTCAAATATTTCAAAAATTCAAATAATTCAAAAACATTGAAAATATTCAAAAAAAAATAAAGACCTAAGCATGACATGATTACTAGATTATAATATCTACATTTGTTATCTCACATGTTTTTTAGGTGGAATATTCTTTTTATACACACATTATTTTCAGAATATATGAATGTAATTCAAGACATACAAGTTAGACATAGACATATAGATGTTGCATTTAACTCTACCTAATGGACATTCGATACTAGGGGCATATTATTCCACATGTTTCACTATTACAAGTTATAGCTTTCTATAATCTTCTACCATGATGATCTACATGTATTTATCACACATGTCTTTCTGGTTACTCATTTCTTACATAGTGATAATTTGATATGTTATTTTACTAGGAAGCAAGATTGATATATACAAATTGTGTAGGATAGTCTTTACTTGGTATATGCTTCATTTATGTTGTTACTCTCTTGTATGATATTCTAGTTTGTGCATCACTTGGCCTTGTTTGATGTGGCATATTTATGTGCCTTATTTATGACATATTTATGTCCCTTATGTGTGGTCCTTGGCCTTATTTGTTGTTTGATATTCATGTCCCTTGTATGTGGTCCTTAGCCTTATGTGTGACACTAACTCTTGATATTGTTGAAATTTTTGAGATTGATTGGTTCCATAATCCACATCAGGCACCTTTACTATGTATTCTTATTCAATTGTATTTTTAGTGATGATTACTATTGTGTGTTTCATTGATACATCTATATAGACATAGCACTTATATGTCATGCATTACATATGTTACATACGCGTATTAATTTAAATATACATTATTATGATGACATACTCACCACATGTTGACATGATTATACATGACGTTATCTTTATCCATAACATGATACAATTAACTCTTCTTTTGAGATGAGTAACTTACAAGACACATCCCTCACCTCAAAAGGGAGGCATTACAGTCGGCTTGTCATGGAGACATAAGCCTTCATATATATAAAATTAAATTAGAGTATATATTTCAAATATTTAGAATGGTTCCAATATCAGATGAGTTTAGTTACATGACATATATTAGCATATTAATATGTATTATGGGGCATATGCCTTGCATATTCACTAAATTTATAGACACTTTATTATAAGTTCATACACACTTGAGTGCATTTGCATGGGCATATGTACACAATTTACAAAAACATATATTATAGGTTTCTACATAAACATGTATTTGAGATACAAGTTCTCAAGTTCAACATATAAATGCATAGTAGTATATATCAGTTGGTATAGATTTAAGGGTCATGATAATGGTTCATGCACATATACACACTTTTATATTCATGAGGCATGATACTAGTTCATGCACATACATAAAAATATAATATACAAGTTGAATGACAAATGGTTGTCATTCCACTTCACACTTTTTGAAATTGAGGTCATGATAGGGGCATGAACATTATTCATTATATTTTGATCAAGTATTTATTCTACATTGAGCGAACACACATGAACTTGACTGAAACTATATAATTAAATTTGAAGTCATGATGGAATCATGAACATTGTTTATTATATTTTGATCATGCATTTATTTTATATGGAATGAAATTGAAAAAATATACAAATGAATTTATAAGCCATATGTAGTGGTTGATTCAGTATTACTTACATTAAACCCATCATCTAGCTCCCTTTATTTTAAGAGTAGTTACTTGGGTTATTAAATCACATACTTCTTCACACATTTATGAGGATTGGGGAATGTTTTCTTCCCAACCTAGGGGATTGTATAGTTACACAAATTTCTGACACAATCATCTAAATTGGCCATGTGCTTCAATAATGAATCATAGTTTTTCAATACTTCAACAAGGAAGAATCAGTCCCAACAAGTTGCAAGGGAAATATGCTTTTCATTAACACACAAGTGTACTCATTCCTTGCTAATTAATTTTCAAATTTCAAGTTTATATTTAAAATATCTAATTCATGAACATTGAATATTATATGTTTATTGTAGGTTTTTCTATTGAGTGACTTGTACAATTAAAGCTTCCTACCAGAGATAACGTTTGTTGTACACACTCAGGTATATTTCATTTTACTCTAGCAATTTCATCACTAAAATAAAAGGGGGTATTTTTAGACACTAAAATATGGTATTAAATACATGATAATGATAATCTTGACATACAATTACCACATGTGAATTTAATGAATAATTATTGACCTAACCCACCATTATTTCACACATACATACTACCTTATGAGTTTGAATATTTCATTCTACTATTACACAGATACATGAAACTCAATATATATTTAAAATATGCATATTATCCTATTAAGACATCCCTAGATGTTTAGTTAGGTCCTCTTTTGTATGGGTTATTATTACTAGATTGGGACAATATCTCTAGTTGATACTGGCTTGAGCCTAATAGTATCGATCCTCTCCTAGCAATAGTTAATTTATAAAATAACACCTTTCCTTGGGGTCAACCCATTTTCCTAACATGTTGGTGGCATGATAAATTACCCAATTAGACTCATATATATATATATATATATATATATATATATATATATATATATATATATATATATATATATATATATATATATATATATAGGCCTCACTTGATAGGGGACTCATAACATATTCGATACACATCTACACTATTAAACATTGATAAAAACTACCCTATTCTTAAAAATATTAAAATTAATCACTAAGATTATCCCATAGTTAATTTTAAAGCATACCAAAGCAAAGTCAAAGAAAACATTGTTAAGTATCAAAGCCAACTAATTATTAAAATTCATATAACAAAGGAGCACAATTACACAATCACACTAGGTGCCAAATCTACATGTGACTTGATTTCAATGCTTTGAGTATCAGATATGTAAGTAGTAATAAATCATCAATATGGGTGATAGGGAATAACTTAGCCCATTACACTTTCTCTATTTTGCATGTTTCTATCCCTCACAAGAGTGTATAGGTTTTCAAGGTAAAAGAGGTTGATTTATAGAGTTGTGTGCATCATTAAGGTTTTCTTAGTGTAAGATTTTTTACAACTTTTGGTTTTACCTACATGGTTGTTAGTCTTCTTAATTAGAGTTTTTAAGGACATTAGGATAAATACACTTAATATGTTTTCTAATTGTGAGTTGACTTATTACCTTTATGGTGACCTGATATCTCACTATGTAATGTACCTCCTTTGGGCTTTTTGACCAATCAATCACTTAATTAACATTTATGAATCCCAATTTTTCTTTATATTACTCTCACCTATGCCTAGGGTTTTCATGCAATCTATGATGTTCAAATATCTTTTAGTTATTTGACATGGTATCAGAGCTCTGATCTAATGACCACTTTACCATTTCTAAAATTATTGGTGATATCTTTCTTGCTAACAATCTTATTGATTTTCTTGACTTTTAGTGGTTTCATAGATTTGGTGGGATTTGATATAAGTACATACAAACTATACATCTGAATTATTCAATCATAAAATAGGCAATGCCAACATGTTTAGAAGGCATCAATACTCTAAAATTGATTGTAAATGTAATCTAGATTTATGACACTAATTTTCAACCATTTTTGGAGGATTTTAGAGCTTTTTGGTTATTTCATGCATATTTATACATTAGGATTCTCAAATTAGGAAAAAAATTCAAGGTTTTTTGGGTTTTTTGAGTTATCAAATAGATCTTTGCTAGTTTTGAGAGGAGACATATGAGTTCTATAGATTTTTAGGTTTTTCAGTTTGATAGAATTTTCACCCCTTATAATTAGTTTTGATAGTTGGTGGGATTTCACCCATGCTCAAGCACATGGTAGATCCTAAAAACCATGTTTGTATATCCTAAAGACTTTGATGACTCTACTTGAATGCCCCATAGATCTTGATGGTCCTACTCATAGAACCTACAAACTCATATGCCTTTATTTACAAGCATATTGGACCCTCATGCCTTTATTAGCATGACTATTGAAACTCAACACCTCTATCAGCCTACCTTCAGAACTTGATGACCTTGATATATAGACTGATAAACTTGATGACCCTACTAGCATTCCCAATGGAACCTGACATTAGTGTAAACAACCACCTCAAATTTTGACCACTCCTTTACATGTTGTGATGTCCATGATCCCATCAAATTTAACAAGGTGAAAATTGATACTATTAATTTGAAATTTGGAAGAATTTTTGGATGATGTCACTCCCACATCAATGAAATAAAACTAGGAAGGGGGAGCACCCAAAAAAGGTCTTATTCCCTGTCATATGGGAAATAATCCCTTGATCACTTCCAACCTAAAAGTGCTTAACTTTTGCTCCAAAGGGCCTTAAGTTTTTTAAAGGAAGTTATTTAAAAAAAAATTCAAGATTTTTCTCTAATTGACCTTAATTATTTTTTAAGGATGTTGATTTTAAATATTTTCCACCATTATTTCCACCCAAATTTTCTATACGAGCAAGATTTTTAAATGACTATAACTTTTGATTGATAACTCAGATTTGAGTGTCATCTTCTTCAAAAGTGATTATTTTTTCATGATATATGCATTGAAGGTAATATTGAATCCACTAAATCTCCACTAAAACCAACTATTTTACACTCTTATATGCATTATCAAGTGACATTGATGTTCTTATAGTTCTTTCATACTTACGCACATATTACTCAAGACACATTCTTGGCTATGACTGACATCTATATGAGTGTGCTTGTACTTTAAAATTTTTGGGGGGATAAATATGATAGTTATAAGGGGGTACTATGTGATTATTTGAATTTATTTTTCTATATTTATTTTTTACCTTTTGTAATATTTTTTTCCTTTTGTGTTATGGATTCAATTCCAATAATTCAGCTCACACCTTTTAATTATCATGAATGGAAATCCAGAATATAAATAATTTTTATATCCAAGGGTTACCATAAAATTATAATGGGCATTGAGATTGAACCTTCAATAATAGAAACAAAATTCAAATGGTTCAACCATTATGATAAATTATATGGACTACTGTGTCTTTCCATTTCTCATGATCTACTCTTTCACATAAAATCTATCAAAACATCTATTCAAGTGTGAAACACTCTAAGAACACTCTTTAGGAATTAGGATGCAATGAGAGGCCATGAGTTGGAGAATGAGATAATCAGTTTGAGCTTAGATGACTATGATACCCTATAAGACTTGACCAAGTTTTAACTTTTGAGGTTGCAGTTGGAAAAATGTGGAATTGACAAAAAATATGAACAACTTTTTATATCTATACTCTCCAAACTAGGTCCAGAGTATTCTATATTTGTGTCCACTTTCCATGCTTAAAAAAGTGCTCTTATATCCACATAGAATATTTTTTCTTTAGATACTTTATTTCAAACTTGATTCAAGATAAATCTAAGATGATATACATGGGCACAATGAAGTCCTCAAAATATCATGCATTTTTTGCTAAGAAAGAGAAGGCTTCAAAAAATAAAGAGAATAAATATAATAAAAAAGATCAAGAGAAGGATGTAGATCCTTTCACCTACAAATAAAAAAATGAGACATCTTCTTCCAGTGTTAAGCCTAAGAAATTAGGATCAAATGTGGGTTTTTCTTCAAAAATGAAATCAAATGTTTGAATAAGTATATTGATAAACTAAATCAGATGATCAAGAAGCATAATATCAATGTTCTTGATTCTATCAATCAGAATTCATCAACCCATAAATCCTCTAATGCAAATGACCTTAGAAAGGAAAAGGAGAACAATTTGGGGAAAAAAAATTCAAGGCCCTAGTTATAGTTATACCTCTAATTCCCACATGGGTCATTGACTTTGGTTCCTCACATCACATGGCCTTTTCATAGATAGAGTTTAGTTCTTTTGAACCATGTAACATGTTCTCTATAAAAATGAGTGATGACACTTCTAAAATAATTATTGAGAGATGGTCTATTGAAATTAGTGGTGGAACTTTTAATAATGTTCTAATTTTTTTCTCACTTTAAAATAATCTCTTATTAGTTTACCATATCACTCATCTTGGTCTAGGCATGCGAGTTGAGTTCACTCTAGATTTAGTGTATGTTAGAGAGTTGCATAGTGATACTATATTGGTAGTGGGAATGGTTGATCATCATAGTTGACTATATAATATATCACACTTTAATTCTAACTCTCCTTTAGATTCTTCTTCTTTAAACTCACCTGAACTTGATGACATTTCTAAGCCTGAACACTCATATAATATTAATGACTCTTTTTCTAGCATAGATGACTATAGTAGTGATAGGGACACACCTCCACCATTTTATTGTCACCTTATATATTTTGAGGAGTTATTTTTTGATCAAATTACCTCTAATATACTTTAGGTATTTTAGAGAATAGGTATCATAATATAGAACACATCAGATATCAAGTACTCTTTTTCATAGTTATAGGTAATTCCAGTCCTTAGCCTCTACTCCTACTACACCATCATTGCTTAGAGCAGTTG